>JAQHUG010000175.1:2331267-2415466 GCA_028555095.1 Dicrostonyx torquatus
TATACCGTGTGTACTGTGTGTATGTATACCATGTGTACTGTATGTGTGTGTGTTAGAATCCTTAGAAGAGGAGAGAGGTAACAGAGGAGCTGCAGAAAGAGGTGATAAGGAAGGAGAATGACATTAAAAGGATTCTTCCACTGTGGCCCTGAGAAAGCTGGCTTCTTGCAGCAGCAGCAGCAGCATCAACAGCTGTAGCAGCAGTGGCTGATAATTTGTGCAGACCTACTATTGCCACTGGCCTCTAGCTGAATTAACTCATCAAATTTTCGCACGCATTAGGGTAGGAACAATTCGTTATTTGTCTTAGATTTACGGACGAGGAAGCAAGGCTCAGCACGGTCAGATAACGAGGTTGCACAGCGAAAGGCAGCGAAGCCACCCCAGTGCAAACCCAGGCTCGTGGACCACCACAGCTTTCTTGCTTTTCCTATCACCTGTTGCCTGCCTCGGTCTTCTGCAGGTGATGCATTTTTGATGCAGGGAGGGCTGACCCCTGACATTGTCTGTGTCTACTACGTTAGACTAAAACAGGTGCTCTGCCTCTAGGAGTCTGTGTTTGGTGGGTGAGATATCAAAGGCCCAGTGAGTGTACGTAGGTGTGATGGTGGGCTAAGAAACCAGACGTGGTAATGGTTACCTTTTCCTATGCCAGCTAGAGGTGGATTTGAAGTTGGGGGTGCCAGGGCAGGTCCCCTAAAGTCCCCCTGTGTCTATAGCACCCCCAAGGTTACAAGGCCCTTCCTCACCTTCTCCACCCTCTGTTGGGACCTTGTTGCCACCCTAGTAGAAGAGAGTCCTCTGGAAACAGGATGTCCACTGCAGGGTCATTTTTACCAGAAACCTCTGGCTCTCTCGGCCACAGTGCATTTTAGGTGAAGGATGCAGTTCCAAACAGAACTGGGTGTTCTGTACCTTCTCAAGCTGGGGAGAAGATGAGCCCATCACTTGCCATTTGGCAAAGGAAGGGGACAATTTCTTCTCCCACAAAGATATTTCAGGGCATTTAACAGAGAGCAAGGGAAAGAGGAAAGGCATTCAGTACCGTTAGAAATTAGCCACCTTGAGAAAGTGTCCCTCTCTTAATGCCTCAATGTCCAGCCCTAACACACACCCGGGAGGGCTACAGCATGCCTTTATTTAAGAAATGCATCTCATTCTTTTGGAACAGTTTAGGTTCCCAGCAAAACTGAGCAGGAAGGTCATAGATCCTTATGTGTCATCCCCCATCCCCAGCCTGTCATCCCATCCGTGGCACATCTGTTACAATGATGAGACTACATTGACAAGCCATTACCAGTCAGAACCCAGGGTTTGCTCTTGGTGTTGCATGTGCCTTTTCTTCTGACAGGACAAGGAAGGGCTGACTGGTTGGTAGCCTAGGCAAAGCCTAGGCTGGTACTCAGCCCTAGTCCCTATCAGTTGGTACACCCACATTTTCTTTGCTAGAAATACAATGGCTTGGTCTTGAGGGTGGCAGATAACAACAGAGAGGGGCAGGAGAGATCTGCTAGGAAACTAACAGAAATATGGTCAATGGATTCTGAAAAGCTATGACTACCTCCCCCCTACTGCTGTGAGTGGTCTGTCCGGCAGTTGATTCTCATCCCTAAAGACACTGAGGTGAGCGGGGGAACCCCAGAAGTCTGAGAACAGCAGAACTCTCTCCTTAGGTGCACAAACAGAGAATGTCAAAAAGCAGCAAACCTCTGGAGGTGACATGAAGTCTGGGGTGCAAGATGGCCCTAAGAAGAATGTGGCTGTTACACTCATGAACTCACTCAGCGGTAGATATCTGTACAAGACCTACACACGGTCAAGCTTGCCCAAATTCCCACACAGAGGGGGGAGGAGCTACTGGCAGTGGATAGGGCTGGGGAGGGAAATCGTTCTTCTTTGAAGGTGTAGCCAGTGGTAGGTTTCCCATACTTGAGTGATAGCTCAGCATCCATGTACATATGGGCCATGCTGACAGGGCTTAGTGGGCAATCAAAAAAATAAAGAAGTTGAGAGATAGAGAGGTGTAGGGTAAATCTGGAGGGAGCTGGAGGGAGCAATAGGGTGTTTATGATTATATTTCATTGTACACGTGTGAAATTCTCCAGGAATAATAAAGAATGTGTGAGATGTTGGGAGCCAAATGCCTGTGGCTGGGGGTTTCTAAGACCACTTGAGGTTCAGGGATTTGCTTAGAGGCCACTCAAGACTCAGCCTAGAATCCCACTGATTGCTAAGATGTATTGAAAAGATGCAAAGCAAAATGAGCAAAGAGAAAAGGCACGTGGGTGAGCCTGAGGTTACCAGGCACCCGCTTCCAAGCGTCCTCTCCCCGCAGAGCACACAGACAGCGCTTAATTTCCCCAGCAACGAGTTGTGACAACATGTGTGAAATGCTGTCCACCAGGAAAGCTCATTAGAGACTCAGTGCCTGGGGTTTTTATGGGGGGCTGGTCCCACAGGCACCCTGAGCCTCACACATACCAAGAAGCCTGTCTCCCAGAAGGAGAGCAAACCTTCAACATAAACCACATTGTTTATACCAGCAGCTTAGTTAGGCACAGTGAACCAAGCATATCTGTTCTGAGGATGGTGGGAAACATCCTCAAATCTAAGTTCCCAGATACCAGCCAAAGGCCAACCTTGCTGGCAGGTCTTTCTAAGAATAGCAGTCTCAGGCCTGTTGTGGTATTTTCTGCACAGCCTACTTGGTTGCTTGGCACATAGCAGATGCTTAACTGGTTATCTTTGGCTTTTATTGTCACAATGTCATACACTCAGGTCTATCTCTGCAGCAAGGAGAAGCCATCATATCATCTTTACTATGCCCCAAGTCCAAGGAGGTACCCACTCAGAAAACAGAGAACAGGTGCCTCTATATATGCTCAGGTGTGCTACCTGCATCTCCAGCACGTTTCCATGATGGCTTCCGTGCACACAAGCATGGATCTGAGGTAACGGGGCTCTCACACAAGCTTGCCCCTCCTAATGCTGAACTGCTATTCTTTCAACTCAGGTTTAGTTTGCCACTTTCCAGTGTGACGGCCATGCCTTCCAAGTCCAGCTGAGTCACTGGTGGAAACAGGTTCAATGAGGGACGGCTCTAGTTTGAGCGCTCCTTCTAGCTCATAAGTCAACCCCTGGGACAGGATTCTAGCTAGGAGAAAGATCATTTGTGCTTACAGGCCAACATATTCAGTGTGATGAAGTATAGCAAAACTGTTAACTGCTTCACTACAATTAAAGTAAATAAGAGCACTCTGCCAGCCTGCTAGCCAGATGCCATCATATGGGAAACAAAAGGAGTCGAGTGTAGATCAGCCTTAGCTGCCCAGTGCTTGCTACAATGACACTATATGGAGCCCTAATCCTTTATAAGCCATCAGCCTGAAGCCACTGACTATTCTCTAATCTTTCTGTCTGTTGCCCCCTGCTCTGCTTGAAATACTTTGCCTGTTGTCTTTTTGACTGTCTCATTTTTCCGGGCTCACCACAGGTTATTAAGAGCACAGTTGTACCTTGTTCTAGAGTGGTTTTTTTTTTTTAATTAGATGGCCAGGTGTGCCCCTCCTCTGCCTTCGGCTGTGCTTTCTGGTAGGCCAGATGGAAAAGAAGGAGGGCCTGAGGAACTGTAAGCTCTGCCTTCACTCTCTCGCTCATACTGTGTTCCACCTCCCCCACTTCTCAGTTCCACTGAAAACAAGTAGAATAACAACACTGAGACACAAGGCTTAAATAATTAGGGGGAATGCCATGAAAGGTCTACATTCCTAGGTTATTTCTATGCCGTTGGACCAATGTATACATTATAGCTATCTAAACTTTTCAGTGTATGTATGGAATCAGACAAATAGTGTCTTACAGTATTAAAAAATGTGAATAAGCAGTCTGGGTCTCAGGTCGGTGAGAAGAGAGAGAAGGGACTTTGCATGTAAGGTAAAGCACAGGATCGTGAGGAAATTATTAACATCTGTGAGGACTTCTAAGTCCAAAGCCCAACTGCACTAGACGTACCCAGCTCTTCCTCTTCCCCCTCCCAGGGTGGCTATGGGAATTCTAATGGCTGAGGAGGTAGCTCAGGTGGTAGAATACTCATCTAGTGGATATGAAGCCCTGAGTTTAGTCCCTAGCACCATATAAAACTGGGCATGCTGGTGTGTTGTAGTCATATGTTGGGTGCCATCTGTCATAGCCATATGTTGGGGTGACATCTGCCGGGGTCCAGCCTCTACGGAACCGTACATTCCAGGGGAGGGGCACGTGGGTTAGAAATGTTAGGTAGAATAGACAGAGAAACAAAAGAGATACAGAGACATAGGATAGTACCAGGAGGGCAACTCAGTGAATACTAAATGCACCCATATTTATTTCTTATGATCTTTAAATAGCCCAACCCCAAAATGGGAAAGAAAGCAAAAGACTTTTTTTTTAAATCACGATACAAGAAACAAAGTGATTACCATCTTAATACCCAAAACACCAAGTAACCACACCCTAGGTCAAGAAATCTTTGTTAGCAGCCACATCTTAAGTTAAATCTCCCATCAATATCCTTGAAGGAGCAAGAATAGGATTAAACTCTCCGACCGTTGGTCAAGGTGGAATGGATCCACTTCTATGGGCCCCCACACTGTAATCCCAGTATTTGCTCAAATTGCATACAAAGTAAGTTCTAGTGCAGTCTGGGCTATTTGAGACTCTATTTCAAAGACAAAAACAAAGTAATTGCAGAAAGAAAAAAGAAAGAAAAAAGAGAGAGAGAATCCTGTTTCAGTAGGGAGACCAATGTTCTAAATATTGAAACTGCCTTCCTTTGAGATAAAGGTCTGTTCCAGGTTAGAATATAATCTTAAAGATGCTGGTTAATTTCCATACTCAGTGTTCATGTGTTCTTTATGTCCATCATCTTTGTTGTCTTATGTCCACCATCTTCAGTACTATCACTCAAAAGACAGAGGACACTTCTCAGAAAGTCACAGAACATCACTGAGCTTGGGATAAATGCCCCTTTCCAGATTGGCATCTTTATGTTTGCTGTTTTCTGTGCCAGACAGTACACTGGCTTCACATCACAGGGTCTGGGTCCTGCTGTCCACTTTCTAAGTAAACTCTAGGCCAGAGCAAGGAAGGAGAAGGTCGGTGTCTCCAAGGCAGCAGGCACAGCAAACTGGAAGTGGCGGATCACAGCCAACCTCCTCGGAGAACTTTCTGCTGCACAGAAAAGAGGAGACTGCACCAGTAGGAAAAACCAAGAACCATTTTTCAAAGCTAGCAGCTGTAAAGGAATTAACGTAGATCGCCATTTAGTGCATGCACGCTCATTCCTCCCTCAGAGGGCTTCACGGTCATTATTAAAGGACACATCTCAGAGCATAATATTATTAGGCTATTGATTGGTGTTTGTTTCGATGTTTAATTCAGTAACAACTTGGGTTGTGGGGAGCTCTAAATGAAACGGATGCTCCGAAGACCTGCGTAAATGTTCTAATTTTCCACTGGGCTTCACAAGAGATTTGGCCATGCCATGGGGATGGGGACTCCAGGGCCACAAGTTTCTTATTCAGGTGCTAGCTGAAGAGCTGGGTTCTGTGGTCTTGCAATGCAGAAAACAGAAAAGACAGAGAGTCGCACATGAATCCAAACAACATACAACGTTCTCTGTCACCACGCAGTAAATGATCCGGGACCAAAATTCAATACACACTTGGGGCACTCTTGCAGAACGGTACCTGCACATCTTGGTGCTATCAGTACCCCCAGGAGAACAGAATAGAAAGGGGAAGGAAAGGGGGAAAAAAAGAGAAGCTTTCTCTGGACAAGCACGGAGACGAAAGAGACTACCCCAGGAAGCCAGTCCCAGCTGGACCATAGGACCAATTCCAAATGTAAGGCCAGGCCCACATTATAGCTCCTGCTTTCTCCAGTTGGCAGGTCCACATGACCCTAAAGGATGTGGGATACTCAGGGACAGGCACACTTAGAGCCCAGTCTAAGAGGCATCTGAGCTCTGGAGTCCCTGCCATCTTCCCCTTGTCCATTCTACCCTGAAGCCTTGCTTAGCATGGACATCTCCCTTTCCCTGACTGGTGTTGGTTCCTCTCATGTCTATGGCTGCACCAGGCGTCTGTGGTCTGGACAAGAGATTCTCAAAGTGGGGTCCCGTGATTGGGTGTACCAGCATTGGGGTAAGCTTGTTACACATCCACATTTCTCATCTGGGACTTTTAGAACCAGAAAGTTTGAAGACAAAACTATCTAGTCGAGAAGTCCAGGGTGGACCTTGAGAAATATGAATTTGAAACCAGCCCTTTCAGCTTGGAGAACCATTGGTCTGACTGATCACAGCAGCTAGCAATGGTCTCTTTCCCTCAGCTCAGCCCCTCCCCTGTCACGGACACTCATCATACTTTGATGCTGGCCCAGCATGTCACACAGTAGGTGCACAGTAAACACTACAGACTGAGTAAGTGAGCAGCTACTGGTGACCTGTGAAAATGAAGCAGAGCTGGGCTGGGTGACACAGGCTGCAACAGCCACAGCTGAGGTGGGACAATGGGGAGTCTGAAGCTGGTGTGGGCTCAAGGCCAGAGTGAACAACTTAGTGTGACAACTACCTCAAAATAAAACATAACGAAAGAACTGGGGATAGAGTTCAGTGATGGAGCAAGAGCCTAGTGTATGTGAGGCCTGAGGCACTGAAAAAAAATAGATAACTCTCAATATAGTAGGATAATATTTGTCTGATTATTATCTATTTATTGTTGGCACTACTTTTTCTAGTACCTAGGCCAGTAGTTCTCAACCTTCCTAATGTCGGGAGTCTTCATGCTGTGGTGACCCCAACCATAAAATTACATTAGTTGCGACTTCATAACTGTAATTTTGCTACTGTTATAAATCGTAATGTAAACATCTGATATACAGGCTATCTAATGGGCAGCCTCTGTGAAAGGGTCATGACCCACAGGTTGAGAACCACTGACCTAGAGTCACTAGGGCATTTTCCCTCACTCGAAAACATTGTGAACTTTTTCTTTTCAATCTCTATGAGTAGGCAGCTTCTCTTTAGAGATGAAGACATTGAAGCCTAGGGAGGTTGTGCAAATCTGCCCCGGGACACACAGATGGTGTATGAGTAATGAGCTGAGATTCAAATCCAGGTGTGTGCCTCCAGGGCTCATGCAGTCCTTTTATTTTGATTTTATTTATTACTTGTGTGTATGGGTCTATATGTGTATGTGTGCATATGTACAGTGTGAGTATACGGGTGTCATGGAGCGCATGTACATGTGGAGGCCAGAGAACAACTTTTGAGAGTCAATTCTCACCTTCTCCTGTGGGATCTGGGGCTCAGACTCAAGTGGTCAAGCTGGGCCATCTCACTGTCCCTGTCCTTTCAAGCCCAGATCTTGATGCTCTTGCTGTATCCCTTTCACTCCCTGAGCCTCTCAGGGTTCCACTGTCTGGCCTAAGTTGGTCCCTCTTGTCACCATCCCCTTCCTGTTCTCCCGTCTGAAGAACTGACATTCAGAGTGTCTCTGTTTCAAACTCACAGCAGAAACAAAACAAAAAAACAAACAAAATCCCCTTGCTAGTCAGACCAGTGACTGGTATTGTACATGTGCTCCAGGCTTAGGGAGTCTCTTGGTCCTCAAGTTACTCTGTCTCTTGCATCAGACGTCCCAAGTGTACGTGAGAAATGTAGATCCCAGGCTGTGCTCTCCCAGCCCCAGTTCTAACACAGCAGGCTTGGTGATGCCTTTTTCCCAAGCACCCCATCCCCATGAGTCTGCACAGAAATGTTTTAGGAGCGCTGCTCCAGGGCCTGTGTTGCCTTGCACTAGTTGTCTGCAGAGGATGGATGCACAGGGCTGCTGCTTGACAGACCACTGGAGAATGGATGAATGAACCCTTTTCTCTTGAAAGGATTGAGGTGGGGTGGGGTGTCCCATAAAATACTCGTAAGAGAAAAGAAACCACAGTACAAACAGCCTTCCCAGATGTGGCACCAGCTGTTGGCACGTAAGCAGCAAGCCTGAGCGTGAATAGAAGACACATGTTCCCTGCCACAAAAACTTGACGTATCGACTTTGGCAAGCCTTGCGGACCATGCCATGCTGATAATGTTATTAACGCTGAATGTATTTGCCTGACCTTATCAGGCTATATAAAGAGCACAGGTGTCTAATTAAGTTCGGATGCCAGCACCTCTGACTCCTTTTTCGGTAACGACTGAGCCCATCATTTACCCTGGCGCTCCTGAAATGATCATCTTTAAAACCAAAGACAGTTGGCCATTAGCATTTGCAAGGCGCTTGCTTGTGATTTGTGGCAGGAGGAGTCTGGTGATCGGAGATGGAGGCTGTCGCACCCCTCCCGGCCTGACCCCAGTCCAGCTGGCAGGAGTCCTGCTCTGTCGCCACATCGCACTTGCCATCGGGCTCTCCCTTTCATCTTTGTCCACCGAGTAGTAACATAGACGACTCAGGAGGGGACCCTAATGCGCTCACCCATCAAATGGGCAGATGACATAGAGTTGAGAGAGGAAGGCAACGATGGGTGTCAGAGCTGTGGCTCAAAAGGACCCATGAGTCAGGAGTGGGTTTTGATGGGGTGGTGGAAGGTCTTCTGCTGGGATTCAGGACAAACACTAAAACAACTGGAAATAGTAAATGTTTATATAGAACCTACTAGGTGACACAGATGTGTGCCAAGCCCTTTGCACATGTGGGCTCATTAAATTCCCAAACCTGTGGTCCACCATTATCCTCATTTTAAAGATGATGAAACCGAGGCAAGAGCAGGTAAGTGCCCACCAGGACAATAAACATCGGACTGAACTGCTTTTCAATTCTATTCAAGTCAATTCTATTTAGTTCCAAGTCCTCCCTTTCACTGTGGCTGCCCACAGTACTCAAACACTTCCAGTGCTGGAATGCTCACTCTTTCCAGAAAATTCCTTTCTCCCCTTTCTTTCCCCACCCCTCTCTTTCTTTTCTCTCCTCGTTAGTCCTCCTTTCTCCCAGCTACTCTCTCCTTTAATTCCTGATAACTCAGAGTATTGTGCTTGATTCTGGCACCTCAGTGACTCTAGGTGGGCAGATTCAGGTTACACAGGTGAGCCAGTCAGTGAGAAACTAATGCAGGTCTCAGAGGATCTGGTGAAGTAGCTGGAAAGCCCCAACTTGGAAACTGGATGACAGCCGAGGCAAAGGAAAGGTGAGTCTGAAGGCTGCCTCTGGGAAGCATCCTTGAAGGGCTGACTAGTTGTTACAGTTTGGATCTTAAGTGTCCTCCAAAGTCCTGTGTTTTGAAGCCATGGTCTCAGGAGAGACAGTTTTGAGAGTTAATGGAATCACTAGGGGGTGGAGTCTAGCAGGAGATGTTTAGGTCATTGGGAGTTTGTCCTTGAAGGGGCTTGTGAGACTCAGGATGCCTTCTTGTTTTCCCCCCCTCCTGGCTGATGAGGTGAGTGGCTTTGTTTGCTATCTGACCCTGGCGTGCGCAAAGACCCAAGCGATAGGGCCAGTCAATTATGAGTAGAACCAAAGTGTGAGCCACATAAGCCTTACCTCATTTTAAGTTGATTATCTTGATTATTTACTATAGTAATGGAAGCTGAGGAACACAGCTGACCCCAGGGCATTTCTCCATTTTTATAAAGCAGGACCGGACTCAAGCCCTGCATTGAAAAAGAAAGGCTGATTTTCTTTTTCAAATAATTTTTTTTAGATTATGATAGTCTTAGATTTATAGAAAAATGTGTACACATTACAGAGGATTCCCATACGTCATATTCAGTTTCCCTTATCACTAATATCTTACATCAGTATGCTACATTTTTATAATTACTGAACCAATAGGGAGCTACTATTATTGGTTATAGTTAGAATTTATTCATATTTCCCTAAGATGCACCCAGTGTCCTCAGGATCCCACCAGGGCATTGTATCATACCACTTTCAAATGTCAGGTCTTCTTATTGCTACTTCACTGTCACAGGTGGTCACCATCCCTGCTTCTGATGATCTAGCCAGTTTTGACTGGTACTGGTCAGGCATTTTTTTTTTTTTTGGAATGCCTCTTGATGTTTATCTGGTATTAATGGGTTGGAAGAGGATGACCACAGAGATGGCCTGTCACTTTCATCACTTCATGTCTGAGAGCTCATGACTTAATTTTGTGGATGTTAACCTTGATCACTTGGTGGAGCTGGCGTCTGTTGAGTTTCCCCATGGTGTAGTCAAACTGTCCCCTCAATGTTACACTCTGAGGGAAGTCACTGGCCAGAGCCTACATGCAAGGATCAGGGGGTCAGTGCTTCACTTGCTCAGAGGCGGAGCAGCCACATGAGTTATTTTGAATTCTTCTATGTGAGAGATTTATCTATCCTTTCCCATGTATTTATCTATGCAATAATTTATTTATATCAGCCGAGATCCACTGATATTTATTTTACACTTCAGGGTATAATCCAATACTTCATTTAGGTTGCTAAGCAGAGTGCTCCAGCGTCAGCTCCTGGGAGTTCTTTGGGTATCTTTGGTTCCTCTGTGATGCTGTGTCTTTTTGACACACTCCTTCTGTGTAGATCTTAAGTACTTCCTTACATTGTTACTTCCATATGCTGCTGGCTCATCTTGTGTGTTTCCTATTATAGTTCTAGACTCAGTCATCTCTCCAAGGATCCCTAGTTCTTTTATTGGAGAATAGTATTGTAAGCCAAGATTGGGTGTTCTTGGTGTTATTGGGGTGTCAGTTGCTTTTAGGGTTTCTGAGATGACATAGTAAGGAACCACACATATGTATACTAACCCATGCTTATGCAATCTAAATATTCCTAAAGGTAGCCATCTGTAGCAGCAGGTTGCTTGTTGGTTCCTGGCCACTTTGCCCCAAAATAATCACATAGAAACTGTATTACTTAAATCACTGCTTGGCTCATTAGCTCTAGCTTCTTATTGGCTAACTCTTACATTTTAATTTGACCCATTTCTATTAGTCTGTGTATTCTCATGTGGCTGTGGCTTACTGGCAAGATTCTAACCGGTGTCTGTCTCTGGCAGCTCCATGGTTTCTCTCTAACCCCACATTTCTTTCTCCCAGCATTCAGTTCAGTTTTCCCTGCCTACCTAAGATCTGCCATGCTATAGGTCCAAAGCAGTTTCTTTATTCATTAATGGTAATCACGGCACACAGAGGGAAGTCCCACATCAGCCATCTGTACTTATACTAGGCCAAATGTGGAGCTCACACTGATGTCTCCAACTCTACTACCCCACAATCAGTCTATTCTAGGGGAGGCTGATTTCTAACCAGCATGAAAGGGAATTCTGCTAAGTTGGCGCTGGTTGCCTCTAGAAGTAGTGAGTCCTCTGTAACTAAGAATATTCAAGCAGGCCAGGGGGAAAGGAAAGAGATGGTGAGCAGAACTGGGGAAGCAAGTTCAATTTAACTGTGCTCTAGGTCCTACCATCCCTCTAAAGGTTGAGGCAGACATACTATATAAGGAAAGGAACGTATACACTATCCGTATCTTGCCAGGAGGATTCACGGTTTTCTAATTTCAAATATCTAAGATCTGTGCAAGGAGAAAGAGCTGGCACTTGAGGGAAATGAAGGAAGCACCGCCAACAGGTAGAAAATTTACAGCATTTGTAATCCAGAGAAGAGAAAACAGGCTTAAAATATAAATGACGCTCAAAAAGGTTTAAATTCACAGATGACAGCCAGAATAGATTATGGAAGGGAAATGCTGCTGGCTGGTGGGAGGATGCTTGCAAGGGTGCTGGTGTCTGAGGAGTTAACCCTGCTGTCTCAGTAAGAGTCTTGGGTATGCACAGGCAGAGGGACAATTCCCTGTGCTCAGTGCTGCAGCTTAGAATCTAGTCAGGAGAGGGGGCGGCCGAGACATCAAGGGAAAGAAACAAGGGAAAGACAGTCCTGAGCATGGGAGAGGCCAGGTCCCCCAAGGAGGTTACACTACTCCATCTTAGGATGTGTCAGAAACCGGGCCACTTTGCACAAGACGGGAGACCCCTCACCCAGTGGTTTGCCCACAAATCACAGCCAGAGGAAAGAACAAAGATGGAGGACACAGAGAACTCACCAGGGTGCACACTAAAAATGCAGGCTGTGGAAGCAGAGAAGACAGCTTGGTCATTAAAGTGCTTGTCTTGCGAGCATGAAGACCTGAGCTTGATCCTCAGGACCCACACAAAACTCCCGGGTGTTGTGATATGTGCTTGTACACCTGGTTCCGGAGAGCTGGAGACACAAGGATTCCCAGAGCTCACTGGCCTGACAGCCTAGCATAACTGGTGAGCCCTAGGCTAACAAGAGGCTCTGTCTCACAGAAGGTGAATGGTGTTCTTGAAGAAGATGCCCAGTGCGCATCCCCATTCACACGAACATGCACATGCATGTATACACACACACACACACACACACACATTCAGCTGTGGATCGCTGGGAGGTGTAGCATCCAGTTTTTGTTTTTAACATCATCTCCCTAGGTGACACTGATGCCAGAATTTCTCAACCACATGGGGAATACCAATGGTCATTTTAATGCTAGAATTTGCCTAGAAAAGTCTCAGTTGAAGTGGATGTGGGTTGCTCTGGAAATTTTTAGAGAAGTCTCCTTATGACCCCCAATGTCAATAGTATTCTGGATTGGGTAACAAATTGTGTGGCTGTTCTTAGCATGGGTATGTACTGATGCTATAGGAAGATGTATCCTGGTGGGCCCTGCTCAGCTACTTAATACTACTAGATCCAGTCTGAAAGATAGTATTATTGAAGGTGAATGTTCTCAATGAGGCAGGAGAAGGTTCGAGAATTTCCTGGGCTCAGGGGTCTTGGGGACTAGGGAAAATAAACGGACAAAGTTTCCCAGGTGTTGGATGCCCTTTCTTCCTGTAGTCCTTTAACAGTTACTACTTAGGGGAAGAATCTGGCAGATAGGCACGGGGCTGCCACTGCAGCCCCCACCCTCCCGATGGGCCTCTCCCTCCCTTTCTCTTTCTTTTTCCCAAGACTGCATTTTCCCCTGCCAGTATCAAAGGGCTGCTGATGTGCTCCGCCCTGTTGGTGATGAGTCTTGAGATTAAAGAGTTGGCTGATCTTTGGTCAAATGTAACCATGGAAATCTGAGACATTAACCATTGCCTGCTGGGGAAACCCTGATAGGAAGCACTCAGGATTTTTCTGTGCAGAAGAAATGGGATAAATCGGTGAGTTTATGAAGCCACTGATCTGAAACGAAAGGTCTGATCGCATCTTTTCTCCTCACCCATGACACTCCCAGCCTGGTACCCTTTAGTGTTCTCAAACCACACAGAGTCCAAATCTCTCCTGATATTGGCAGCTGGCTCAGTCACTGGGCAACTATCTCCGCTCTTCTATCCAGTCCCACTCCTTGGTGACCTCACACAGTACCAAGGCTTTAAATACCAGCTATACACTGACAACTCCTAAATTTATATCTCTACCCCAGACCTCTTCCCTGAACTCCAGACTCATATATCCAGCTGCCTACCCGACATCGCTCCTGAATGTTTAATAGACATTTCAAACTTAACTTGTCAAAAACTGAGCTCCCAACCGCCCATCTGGATCCACTCCTGCTGTCTTTCCTTCTTCAACTTCTGACTTCCAGGTGCTCAGGCCAAAACCTTGAAGTCTTTTCCCATCGCTGCCCCCGCCATTCCCCCCCGCCCCGCCACCCTGCTGCAAACCATAAGCATATACTGCCAGCCCCGCCTTACAGTGTACACTGGCTATTTCCCACACACTGGATCTAAGTTACTGCTTCCATCGGAATCACTGAGAGAACTCCCTAACAGTTCCCTCAGCTGGCTTTCCTTGCCTTCCTTCAGCCTATTTTATTTCCTTCTTTTCAATTAAAAAATATTTATTTATTTATTTTCTGTGTATGAATGTTTTTGGGTTCCCTCGAACTGCCATGTGGGTGCTGGGAATTGAGCCTCTGCGGGAGCAAGTGCTCTTAACCACTGAGCCATCTCTCCACCACCCCTTCTGTCTATTTCCAACCTGAAAATCAGAATGGCAACTTTAAAGTCACTGTGGGCTCAAGATTCCTCTCCCAGCCTTCTTCTCACCAAAAGAAGGAAACCCAATTCTGAGCAGTCCACACCGCTAAGGTTTATCCCCTCTGAGAATCACGCCTTTGTGGTAGGGTTGGGAGGTAGATTAAGTCATTAGGAGAACAGGCGGTCTGCACCCTGCCCTGTGTTGGCCTCTTCCTCTTCACTGTGTCCTCTTGCCTTTCTGCTTTCTGTCATGAGCCCTCACCAGATGAAGCTGTCTGATATTGAACTCCCAGCCTCCATGTGATGAACCAAAAGGAGCCTCTTGTCTTTATCAAGTGCCTTGTCTCAAGTATTTTGTGAGAGCAGCGGAAACTGATGAAAAGGCTGCCCCCAGGACCAACGTGATCTGAGGTCCTGCCCATTCTCCCTCATCCCGGCCATCTCACTGGGTTCGCTTGAGACAGCCCCGGTGTTCCTGCCTCCAGGCCTCTATTAGGGATGCAAACTTTTCTTCAGACACTCTCTGAGAATAACCATAGATTTCCTTCCTCCCTTTCTTCTTCTTTTTAGGGGGACTTTCTCAGATTCCTCTGGGGATACCCACTCTAACTATTTCCTCTCTATTAATTCCTGAGCACGCACACCATCTAACACATCGCATGGGTTGTTTAATGTCTTTCTTCCTTACTAGGATACAGACTCCATGAGAACAGGGCGCTTATCTGACAGTTTGAAGCAGTGACTCCTTTGCCTAGATAGTGCTTGGGACAGACAGGAGGCACCGCAAAAATATTGGTGATCGTTGCCCTAATCATTCATCTATAAAGAGAGCATCTAAAGCAATAAGGAAAACACTACATCTTCAATAGAAGAGTGTTCAGAGGACATAAAAAGACAATTTATAAAAAGCACACTCACTGCAGCTAATGGGTATATATATATGTATATGTGTGCATATATTCACCTTTATTAGGAATACTCAAAGAAATGCATATTAAAACAACATCATGATATATTCTAGTATCAAAATAGCAAAAATAATCAAATAATATTGAATGCTGGCATGCACACTTAAACAATAAAAGTGGTACAAGTCATGTAAAAAACTTTGCCAAACATTTTTACAAAGCAAGTTGGAGACTAAACTTTTTCATACCTTTTGATTGATGACTAGCAATCTATTCTAGAGCGTCAAAAGCCAGACCAAAGCTTGTGATAGACAAGTGAATGAACAAAATGTGCTATACACACCAGTGGAGTCTTAGCCTTAAAGAGGAGGGAAGTGGTAGCACACACCACAACTCAGATGAACTCTGAGGACATTGAGTAAAGCGAAATAAGCCAGTCACAAAAGGGAGCATACGATATAAGTACACAAACAACAGGTACCTGGAATAGTCGAATTCATACAGAGGGGAATGGTGGCTGCCAGGGGCTGAGGCAAGGGAAGCAATAAGCCATCAATTAACCACAGTGGTTTCACTTTGCAAAGATGAAAGGGGCTCAGCAGATGGTGGTGGCGATGGTAGCTTGGGAGAATGTATTTGATGCCCCCAAACTGAATGCTTACAAGTGGTTATGATGATAAAAACTTTATGATGTGTATCTTACCACAGTTGATAAAAAAGCCACCAGATTGGGCACAGCCACACTGAAGCCCATCAACAGCTTATGACCCAGCTCGGAGAAAGCATAATATACATTTCTCAAAGATAAATCTTATTATTCCACAGTCAATGGCTAGCTTGTAGGATACATTTACCTCTGGGTAAAATATGAAAAACAACAAAAAATGTATGTACACCATTATGCACATTGTACACAATGATAGAATAAAAAGCCTACATAGTATTCCGTTGATAGGAAACTGCAATATCCATGCGATGGGGTGTTAAACAGCTATTAAAAACCACTTCAGGGTGGGGAAACAACGCTTGTGGTACAGGTGTTAGGACAGGACTTCAGAACTCGAGGACCTAAAGAAATACCAAAGGTGTCACAATGATGCCTGTAATTCTAGCATCTAGGAGGAGGAGACAGATGGCCTTTGGGGCAAGCTGCAGCCAAATTGGCAAGCTCTGGATTCAAGTGAGATACCCCGCCTCTGTAAAGACAGTAGAGAGTGACTGAGAAAGACACTCGATGTCAACTATAGGCACACAAGTATGCACACGGTGTGCGCACACACATGTGCCTATACATGTGAACATGCATATACACATAGACATGCAAAAAACCTCTATCTTTATACACACACTTTTATAACCTGGAGAATTCTGGGTTATGATTGCAAGTAAAGCAAGACGGGAACTGTGAAATATGATGAGAATTCAAGTTTAGAAAACGTACACAGCCTAATTTGATCAATTCTAAGACGCAGATCCCGCCCCCCATCACATTTCCACCCACCCAAAAGGGGACTGTCTGTCTCATCCTCTCTGGTAGAAAGGCTTGTATCAAGCCCAATTGCACATTCTTAGTGGCACAAAAACTTAGGATCTGCTCCCAAATGAGGGTGTCTTTTGATTTAATGAAAGCATAGAGGAAAAAAAAAGGCTAACGGAAGTAATATGACAAAATATGAACAGTAATTATGTGTTTGTGTTTCCCTATAATTATCTATATTTTAAAGAGGATCCTATAATGAGCTTGTATGACTTTTAAAAACAGAAAAAATCTGGTATGTTAAAAAATTCTTCAAGGCTGTTCATCGCCTGACAGGGTGAAGCGGCAGCTCCTCAGCCCCTGTATGCTCCCATTCGTGCCTGACTTTTGGTACCATCTTTCTCCTGCCCTCTTCCCCACATACTCCAACAGATTATCACAGAGTCTCCCAGGCCGCCATCTCTGTGAGACCGTGCTTCCCTGTACCCACCACACCTCTCTGTTCCTCCCCTTCTGCCTGGTGAATTCTCCCTTAGCTTTCAACAGCCCTTCTCTAAATCAGCCCTTCCAAGGAGACTCCCTTCACTTCTCACCCGCTGACAAGCTAGTCTCTGCATGGGTTTTGGAGGTCTGCTCTCTACTTCCTCCGCCACGTCACCTCCCGGCCTGGCCTTGAAAACAGAACTCAGAACTCTCTTCTCTCTCCCTGATCAACACCTTGCTGTCTGGTTTAATAGGTATTTCTCAGCTCTTGTTCTCTGAACCTTCTAAGGCATCTAATCCTCCATCCTGAGCTCCTTTTGGTCTGCTGCCGCAGTGATTTTTCTAGAATGTTCTGTTCTTTGAGAGCTCTTTCTTCTGAGATGGCATTAGGAGTGAGCAGAGCGGTGTGGCTGCAGACCCAAGATCTTTCTAATCATTACCACTGGGTCTTCCTTTGGGAAGGTCAGCAGACCTGTAGATAGGACTTAAGGGTTCATGAATATTCCCCCCCCACACACACACCAACCTAAGTTCCAGAATGACAAGGTGCTAATTGCCTGGAGAGACAGCCACATCACTGTCCCATAAAGCCATTGCCAGGCTGGCAAGACGGCTAGACAGTGAAGACTATCTGATGACCCGAGTTCAATCCTTAGAGCCATGTAAAGAAGGAAAGAGCTAACAAATATTACAAAATTATTTTCTGATTCTACTTCCCCAGCAAAAAATAACGTTTTTTTTTAAAAAAAACTGACAACCCTCCTCCCCCCACAAGGTTACAAGGTGACTTCCCTGGATCTTCCCTAGTGAACTCATCATGACTTTAAGATGTCATCAGGCTATGGTGGTACCCAGCTTTAGTTCCAGCACTTGGATGGCAGAGGTGGGGGGATCTCTGAGTTCAATCCAGGGCTATACAGAGAAATCCTTTCTCTGAAAACAAAACAACGTCCCCCCCCAAAATGTAATACAAATTATTGCTTCTGTCTTAAATCTCTCTTTGAGGAGCTTCTAAGCCATGGGGCACTGTGTGCTACATGCAGGAGATATTTTTTGCACGGGGGAGGTGTTTCTCTTAAGTCTCACTCAGTCAGTTCTGCCTACACGTGAGGACGCCCAGGAAGCCGGTACCAGTGTGTGGCAGAAAGGAATGAGCCAGAAGCTGCCACAAAGCAGGACCTGCCAGCAGCTCCCGCCAGGCACCCCCTGCTGGGTAACAGGCGACTAACTTTGTTGTACATTTCTGGTCACAACACCGGAGTCTGCGCTTCCCGTGCTCAGCACCTCTGTGAACACTCCCGGCTGCAAGGTCACCTCCCTACAACTCAGAAAAACAGCAGACAACATTGCTTAGAGCACCTGAATAGAATTCTGACTCCAGGGCTGGCACCTCGACCTCTTTCAACACTTTCCAATTTCCTCAAAAATAAAGAAAAAAAATATTCATCTAGAGGGGGAGAGAACACTCTGGAAGAAATTGTTTAAATTGTATTCTTCTTGGGGTCACCAGAGCAGCTTAACTCCTTTAAGATAAAAAAAAAAAGTGCATTTCATTCCTAATTCTTTGGAGTCCGGTGGCACTTCTTACCCCACCCAGCTTTATCTCGTCCCTTGGTCTGGGGTCGCTTCTGCTCAGGAGCTGCAGGCAGGACTCAGGAGCCAGGCTGCTCTGGGCTACCTCCCATACGGGATCAGGGAGCAGGAGCTGCGATCCTAAGGCCGGCATTTACACTCCCTACTCAGAGATAGGAAAAAAGACCCTTTTCTTCTGCTTGATATATTTAGTAACGACCTTAAAGAGTCTGCGAGGCTGAATGAATTGGTGCATCTCGCTGCATTGGAAGCAGCTGCCACGGCTCAGACAGGAGGAGGGAGAGGCTGGAGGGGAAGAGGGGAAGGCGGCGGGGCGGGAGCCGTTGGGGAGAAAGGGAGCGGGAGGCCGGGAGAGAAGCGAGGGAGAGAAGGTGGAGACAGTGGGGAGAAAGCCAAGATGAGGCGCTGGAAGCGCTGGGTCTGGCCGGGCTGCTGTGTGCTGAGCTGAGCCCCTAGCTGTCTGGGCGGCGGGCTGCCTGGGATCGATTCCCAGTGACTGTGGAGGGTCAGTCCGGGGTGGGGTGGGGTGGGGGTGAAGGTGGGGGCGGCGGTGGCCAGAGTCTACCATTAAATCTGGCTAAATGGCAGCACTTAAGGGCCCTGTGAAGGAATCCAATTTGCTCACAAGGATCGTCTACAAATTTATATGTCGGCATTTAACACAAAATGCGCCTGGACCAATCCCAGAGCAGAGAGGAACCTGGCCTGGCTCATGGATCCGCTTCGCCATCCCGCGCCAGTCACTGAGTGGGGGAGGGGGAAGCCGGCGCCTGCCCCCATATGTTTGTTGACTGTAGGGTTTGGAAGGCTTGGGACCCCTAGGTCTGCTGTGACCAGATGTTGAGATTTCCATGTAGGAGATGGAGGGGGCTAGAAGATCCTTCCTTTTTCCTTTATCAAGAGGGTGGGAATTGGGGCAAGGGATAGCCCCAAAAGGGGAAGAAGATGAATGCCTAGAACTCTGGCCCCAGTGGGGATGAAACCCCAGCTCCACAGACATGACTTCGCCTCACACCACTATTGCAGTCAACACTGTTGGCCATATATCTTTGACATGTATATAGATAGACCCTTCCTCCAGGCCTGCAGGCCTCCTGAAGCCAGGTCATGACTGGATTTGCAGCCACTACTCACAGAGGCCCTGTCTAAATGTTACACACTCCTACTTAGACAGAGAAACACTGGGTAGAGCTTGCTTGAAGACTGGCAGGCAACAGACAGTATGCTGCCTCTTGGAACTGTGTGGTCTCAAGCCCTGAAGCCAGGGAAGAAAAAGGAGCGGGGTCCCTGATGTGTGTGGGTCCTCTGTAACACAATTTACATCAAAGACCCCTAAAAGGGCACTGAGGCAGGACCCCAAAGACACAGAGGGAGAGGCAGGCTCGGTTGGCCTCTGAGAACCCTGAAGACTCTCAGGAGTGGGGAGCTGCAGCCTGAGGAGCCTGGGCGGGCTCTCCCAAGCTCCAAGAGGCAGGCTGCCGCGGCGGCTCACTCTCATCCAGGGCTCCACTGATTAGGTGGCTCAAAAGCCCTCGGAGAGGAATAAACAAACATCTTCAGCAGGTCCTCAGTGCTTACTCTGCTTCTAACAAAGCTCAACAGAGCTGATTAGCGACTTAAACATGAGGGAGATAGAAAAGAAAACCAAATGTCTGTACAGAGAGGTGGAGGACTTTCATAGTTAGCAGCTGCAGCACTGGCTCCAGGACACCTGAGCTCAGATCCCAGCTTCCTACATAGTATCAAAAACACACAGTTCAGGACCTGTCATGATGACAAGCAGCCTGCCAAAGGACTGAGAGAACCTGTCACGGAAGATGCCTGAGCGGAGGCCATTTATGAATTAGCTTGGGCCCTCTTAGCTGTCAGGGGCCCATTCGGTCCCTGGGACAGCTTACCTGGCTTTACTGGCCTTCTCTAGTCTCATTTGTACCATTTCGCTAACAGAAGCACCCACATCACGGAGTGAACAGATATCAAATGAGCTAACCTTTGCAGAGCACTTAGGACGATGCCCGAGACACAGCAGAGCTTAATCCTCAATGATAACTGTTAGTTTTACTAAACATGCTCATTGCTAGGTTCAAATTCTATCTGTTCAGTGGGCAAGCCAGGATATCACGACAGACTCTCCAGTTAGAAGCAATTTCCCCTCTCACCCGGCCCCCAGCCTCACTTCCATGATGTGCATGTAATGGGGAGTTTATCACATTGTATTCTTTGCGCTAGATATTGGTGGAAATGTCTGTGGGCTCAATGATAACGGATTCGCATCCCCTTGAATCAGGACTACACCTTATACATCTTTGTTTCTTCTTGAGTGGCTGGCAAAGTTCCTTCCTGCAGCTCAATAAGTGTTTGTTGAGTTGAATACAATGCGGGTGCGCAGAGTCTGGCGCAGTCGTTTTTGTTCATTTAGGCCTGGGGATCATCTTACTGAAAAGTCCAAGCTGGATGCTCTCTCAGCGCCTCAGAATCTTTGCTGGACTTTCAGGATGTCATAGGAAAAGGAGGAGTGCTTGCCAAAGCGGCTCTAAGCACTTGGTATTCACCTGTTGTCTCCTGGCAAATTAGTACTGGGCTTGCCTGGAATACATGGCTATGGTTTGAACAGCTGGACCAGGTGGGCCCCTGACAGCTAAGAGGGCTCAAGGTAATTGATAAAGGTCCTCCACTCAGGCATCTTCCGTGACAGGTTCTCTAAGTCCTTTGGCAAGCTGCTTATCATGACAGGTGCTGAACTGTGTGCTTGGGATACTACGGCTGCAGAGGGGAACCACGGGTCTGTTTACTGTCTGGCTATAAGCAAAAGAGGGGGAAAGAGGAGAGTCGAGACTGCATGTCAGTGGGTATTCTTTGAATTTGGAATGGGGGTACCATGAAATGCCACCCCGAATCAAGTGGTATTCATCTTTTTCCATCTCTAGGTAAGCAACGACTAGTGCGGTGACCTATGTATCTGTTGTTGAAAAAAATAATATATCATGGCAGTTCTCCTGGGTCCCAATAGGACCCTACTCCTGCAGGACCAGACTGGAGAGGGGTGGAAGCTCTGAGACCCTGAAAGGAACAAGATCTCGTTGGTCAGAAACTGGAAGACAGCTATGTCACCCCTGAAACATAACCAAGAAGAGAAACGCTGGTTTCATGGAGTTGGTTTTTGCTATCAAAACTGAAACCTAAAATAACTCAACAAGTTCCCTATTGGAATTGATGAGCCCCTCCTGAGCGTAAATCAGAGTGGCAGGGAACCAATACACGGCCATCATCAGTATGTATGGCCTGACCCAGGCTGCGCCTAAGACAAAGGAACATTTTACACCAGCCTGGGCTCCAGCCTTTGCAGTGTGCCCGATGGGGAGGGGTAGTCCCTGCTGCCTCCTCCAGGGGCATTTCATCCGTGTCTGAGGGTTGAGAGATGCTAATTCCAAGGACATAGTCTAGCTGGTCAAGTATCCAGAATATGAATAATCCCCATCCTCACCCCCATTCTGACCGAACAGCCAAGGTCAGCATCCATGATGACCTAAGATCTTTTTACTCAAGGCGTGATTCATGGACCAGCTGGAGCTTGCCAAACATTCAGAATCTCAAGTCCTGTCACAGACCCTAGAGACAGAATCTACCTTTAAATCAAGTGCCTAGTGATTTGTGTACACAGGCAGCTGGATAAACCATGATGTAAGCTCCACCATTATCATTCCCAACCCTGTGCCTTCAGCCCTCGGCTTGCCCACCCTCCTTCTACACAAAAGCCAGCATCTTCCAAGAGGCCATCAAACTGATGAAAGCAACGGTATCACTGTAAGAGCTCTGTCACTTGATAGTAAGTTTAACTGGATACAGGGAGCTCATCCTCAGGCACAACGAGATGAGGATGGTACCCGCGCTCCTCTTACATCAGGGACTGCGATAATGGATGTGAAGAGCTTGCAGAGCTTAGGAGCATGTGACTACGGTGTACACATCAAACTCTGCTTGCTCCCTGCTATTGTCATGAGCCAAGCTTGCTCTTGCCCTGAGAATCCCTGCACAAGCTGCTCGCTCTGCCCTGTGACTTTTGGTCATCTTTGATGCCCTCATTATTTTTAAGGACCTAGTTGCAATCGTCTTGCATGTGGGGGTGGGGGTTCTCTTCTCTCAGTCCTTCAGGGCCTACATCATTTTATCATTCAGGTCTCAGCTTCACGACCTTCCTGCCCCTCAGAACCTAAAGCTGTAATCTCTGTTTCTTACCCCAAGCTCCCCATCTTCACGTCACCATATCCACATCCTTAAATCACTTGTCACTGGGGAGCTGCTTGGTGAGAGAATATGGTCTTGTGGTCTGCCATCTTTCACCAGCCATGAAGACACTACTGCCGAGCGGTGTCAGGGACTGTCACTGGAGTCTGGGGTATGACTGGGAACAAGCTCATAGATGTGGGTGCTTTAGTGGTGTTTCCTGCAATTGGTGTGGTCAAAGGGTCTGACAGAAAGCTCCCTCCTCCAACTGACCTCACCCTCCTGGTGAGAACACCAGCACAACAAAAGGAGGTCTCCTCCCTGTAGCATCAGCCCCCCCACCTCGTCCTAAGGTGTCAGAGAAGGAAGAAATGGAGTCCTGCCATCTGTTTTAACAAGCTCTCTGCATGGTTCTGATACACCCTGTGGTGTGAGAACATTGTGGTGAGAGACAAGAGCAACCCTTCTTCCTCCAGCCCTATCCTTCCAACACCTTAATTGCCCTCAATCTTCCCTCAGAATTCAGTCAGGAGCTAGAGCTGTAGGGAAAGCAAGGACTGCTGTCACACCCTGCTGGCTGCTTGGCTTTACTCCCTTCCATCTCTCCACGTCCCCCTTCAATTGCAGGACTGGAAGTGGGAGACAGCTGGCCAGCACCAACTGATTCTTCTTTTCCCAGTGTTTTTGTAAGAGTAAGTCAGGCTGATTTAATTTTAATCAGCCGAAGCAACAGAGCGGTGGCTCTCTACACGAAGCACCTGGAAAGCTCAAAGATACCAAAACCGGGGTCCCCTTCCAGCACGATTAAATCAGAATGTCCCAAGGTGGAGCCGGGCACCGGTAGCTCTTCAATGCTCCCCTGACAATTCTAACTTGCAGCTAGGGCTGAGCGCCACTGACAGCACTAATGCTGCTCTCTCCCATCAGCTTGGAAGAGAAGAACCACCAGGGACTTGGTAAGATCTCCAACGCCAGCCTCACCCAACTGCCTTGGCAGAGAGGCTCCAAAGCTTGGGAGCTGTGGCTTTAGCAAACACCCACTCCTTCCTTCTTTTGACCAAACTTGGAACACACTCATTCAATGGCCTGGGCTCTAACTTTGCAATTTCAAGAGACATAACAAGTTCTGAAAGCGGTTTCCCTATCTATGAAACGGAGGGACTAAGTACAGCTCTTGGGAGGCTGTTGATGGCGACTACACGAGAAAGTTGATGCAAAGTGCTTGGCATGAGGGTTGGGTACATAGCACAGGGACTCGGTGGCCACTGGTTGCCACCCCACCCTCACATATGATAGGTTCTAGGAAGCTGCGTTTGTGTCAGTTTGGGATAGAGATTTGGGTCTTGCTTCTCCACCTCAGGATATTCACTTAGGAGGACAGGAACTGAGGCATCTATACACAAAGACAAAGATAAGACGCAAAGAAGAGACCCCGCCCCAAGACTCTAAAGTATCTAGTTGTCCCTCAACATTTAAGACACCCAGATTTAAGTACCATCTATAGATGACAGAGTCATCAGTTCCCCCTTACTCTTGGACAGAGAGCTGTTAAGAAAGAATGAGTGTATAGCTGAGCTCTGGGAAGAGACTTTCGGATACCCCAGTTAGGACCACTACCAAGGAACACGTTTATAAATCTGTCTTGTGACATCAGACAAAGTGTTGCAGCCTCCCTCTGACTCCCAACAAGGTACCGAAAACTCCCAAAGCAGCTGAGAAAACACAGTGCCTACAGCCAACAGAGTTTCTGCTAAAATTCCCCAGATCAGACAAAGAGAAACCTGGTGGTTCTTCCTGTTCTAATCCCGAGCGTCTCAAACTCTGAGGCCGAACAATTGTGGGAAACTCTTTGATCTTTGTGACTATGATAATTATATGCTTTTCTATACTATAGAAGAATATATGGTGACTTAATCTTGATTGTCAACATCTGGGTGTGTTTTCAAACCTGTTTCTGGAGCTGCTTCGATCATGACGGTGTTGGTGCCATCAATTGTCTAATCCATCGGTAGATCTAAAACTTGGAAAGACCACTGGGAAGTGTTGGGATTGTGGAAAGTGGGCCTACGTGGAGGTAGTGTGTGACAGGGTTATGCCTTTGAAGAGCGCTGGCATCTTCTTTTTACTCCTCTTCATTTCCTAGTTGTGCAGGAGCTATCATTCCTTTTCCTTCATGATGGCCCATCTTCCCTTAGCCCAAAGCAATGGAACCGTCCAAGTACAGGCTAGGACCTCTGAAACCATCAACTACAATAGAGCTGCCTTCCTATTAGAGAGCTTCTCTCGGGTGTTTGCCACGACAAAGAAAAGTTTAACTAACGCACATGCCTTACAAATTTAAAACACACACACACACACACACACACACACACACCCCAGAAAACCATAAATAAAAATTACCTCTAAATCAACCACCTGGAAAACTTTGTAATATTTTGATATATTTCCTTCTAGTCCTTTCTATGCACATTTAAATGTTTTACAATGTTGGGAACCATACTAGTGAAATTTTATATTATACTTTTTTCCTTTAGTTATGATATAAATTTTTTTCTCATGCCCTTAAATATTCTCTGAAGAGAATTTTAGCAGCTGCATAGTATTTCATCCCACGGGTGTTCTGCAATTTACATAAATGTTTTGTTATTAATGGATATTAAAGTTGCTCCTAGGATATTTTTTTTTTTGCTATTACAGAAAGGTGAAACAAAGAGTCCTCCACACAAATTGTTGACCATGCAGCTCTCTTTTTCTGAGACAGCTATAGAAGAATTATACAGTCAAAAGATCTGCATACATTTAAGCCTCTCTCATTTTTTCTTTTAAAAATTTGTTTCCTTATTTTTATGTCCCACTGTTAGAACATTGCATCTTTACCAACACTGAACAGCCCAATCTGCCTAAACTTTCAACAGTTTTAAGACTGAAAATTAAAGTCCGATTTTATGCCACATTTTAAAGAGTCTTAGCTGAAACTGTGTATTTTCTGCGCATCTTAACTTGTGAATCATTTGTTGCAATTATTTTAAGAATTCATATGTAAAAGTCAATAGCACAGGGCTGGATAGATGGCTCAGAGGTTAAGAGCATTGCCTGCTCTTCCAAAAGTCCTGAGTTCAATTCCCAGCAACCACATGGTGGCTCACAACCATCTGTAATGGGGTCTGGTGTCCTCTTCTGGTCTGCAGCCATACACACAAACAGAATATTGTATACATAATAAACAAATAAAAATAAAAAATAAAACACACACAGCATAGCGTTGCATACTTTAAAAAAAAAAGTCAATAGCACATTCCATGTTCCAGGAAAGCCCTGCCCGTGAGCGGCCTTCTTTCTCATCCCACTGAGACATTAAAGTCATCCTGACTCAGGCTCATAAATGGCTACTTTCACCTCTCACCAGTGGCTGGAAAAGCTCAGGAACGATAATCCTGTTCTTTTCTTTTTCCCTTACCTGATTTCGTGAAAGTACCAACTCACTGGGATGACAGTCACCGTTGGAAGATTCTCATCAGTACAAAGCCCACCCCAAAGTGCCAACAGTTATTTTTCTCTATTGTGCTTTGTGGGCAGAAATCTTTGATAATGTATACATTTTCAGACCTTTCAAGGTCAACACAAAAGTTAAACAAGGTTGGATCTCATTCCAATGCTCCTTGACATCTCTTTTGCTGATGGTAAGTTATGTCACTAACCATCTTCCAGCAAGAAGTTAAATCAGTCGATGGACAGTAAATCTCTGCCGACTCTGGGGGAGAAGTAAAACCCACTCTGATCTAATCAAATCTAATCATCAAGCTCAAAAATGCGGCTGTGGCGGCTTTAATTTCAGTAACAGATCTTCACACAACTGTCAACATCATTACCAAAACACATCAGAAAATTGGATGAAAGTGCAACACGTAGACAATCATAATCCCCCTCATCAATCTCTAAAAGGCCCCAGTTGACAATTCAGATTAGGAGGTGAGCCTCCAGGGGACACACTTTGAAAAACAACTTCACAAGAATGATATTAACCCCACAAACACCTCGATTTTGTGAACTTGGTCACTGGACAATTGAGGATCAGGAATGAAAAGAAAATCCCAACACTTGAACAAAGTTTATAATCTGTCTCTTTGTTGTGAGGTGACAGAGCAGTCAACTGTGGGTTGAAGGAAGTTGAAATTGTTGCCCATGAAAAGCTTCTCAAATACACAGAGTGGATGAAGAAATGACAGAATTTAAAAGCATTGAGCACTGGGCAGGTGATGGCATTTCTATTGGGTACACCGTGTAGGTGTTTCATTCTAGACTCCAGAGAGGAATCAGCTATTTTATCACAGCGAAAGAGCATGCTCAGAAAAATGACAAACCCCATGTGTTTGAGACTAATATAAATATAAAATGGGCCAAAGAGCAAAGGCGATGGCACTTGGGAGAGAGCACACTGTTGGATTGTCCCCTCAGTCAACAGGAAGGCTACTGGGAACTGGAGGTGAAAGTCTATCAGAGGCCCCCGATTCATACTTGTGAAGCACCTTTTCAGCCCAGGCACTGCCCTTCCATTCAAGAGCATAGGTTAAATAATTTGTCCAAGGTCAGACAGAAAGATAGTTAAAATCAAGTCATCCACTGAGAAACTAGCATTTCAATTTTTATGACAAGATATAGAAAAAGAATGTTTGACAAAAATGAGTTACAGAACAAATAAATAATCCAAGACTGCCTCGGAGCCTGCCAAACGCAGAGAGTCTTCTTCCTTTCGTTGGGCTGAGCCTTTGATCACGAACAGATGGAAATGGCGAGACATCCAGAGACAGAAGTCAATTGTGAAAGCCTCACTTTCCCTTTGTTTCTTTATCAAAAGACACATCAAGAGTGACCACCTTTCTTCTGCCCGCAGCCAGAAGGTAGAATTCTTCAATTCTCAGAATGGCACAGGACTTTGCACTTGACAATGGCATGGGAGGAGACAATGGAGGATATATCTATTCCTCCGTCTGGTGGTGTATAGGAGCAGCCAGGAGACCATGTCAAGATGTGGGTGGGTAGCAGGTTCCACTTGCTGGAAAGTTTCAGTGTGCATCATTCAAATATATAAATATAAACATATATGTATATATGTGTGATATGTATATATATATATACACACAACATATATACACACAACACATTCTCAGTCTCTCTCTCTCTCTCCCTTTCCTTCTCTCTTTTTCCTTCTCCTTCCTCTATCTCCCTCTTATTTTGGGAAGCTTAATGTCAAGTCTTTCCCCAGTCTAAGAGAAACTTAAAAAGGCAAGGAAGCATGCTGCCAATAATATCAGGAGCTTTAAAGCAGGGTTTGCCGGCGGATGAGCCACGGTCTCCTAATTCAGATTTGCAGCTCATCCTTGGGCAGGGGGCATACATTCTGCTTAAGAACAACAGATAATGGCCGCTGCCTGTTAACCTTCATCTGCTTCCCATGTGAAGAGGAAAATCCTTATGTGGTCATGGGTGAGGGGATGGGATGTGGAAGGGTCTCAGGCTGCACATGGGAGATTTTCCAAGGGCTCATTAAAAACCAAACATCTAATTGTTGGACTTTGGAACATGACTCTACCAGGCTGTGGCTTTTTGATAATGAGATGGGCTATTCAGTAAATATATCAGAATGTGTCCATCCAAATTAATATCTCTCCTCCTAGGCTGTCATCAGAGATGCCGGATATTTATCCCAAGACTGTGACCATTGTTTCAGACACTTTGGGGGCTCCCTGGAGAATCTTCTTCAAATCGATGCCACATTATTTGGAATAAGCACAATAGTGGCAGATTTTCATCCTGTGATGCTGGATTTTATTTTTGGAAACAGTCAAGAGGCTTTTTGGCATCTCTAGCCAAGCCCAGTGAATAACCAGTTGATTGAGCTGGTAATGTTGTTCTGGGTCCAAATCGAAGCATGGTTATATGGTGCCATGTTCTGGTGTGGTGCGGAAACAGGCTCCCAAGGTCATTTTGGATGAAGATGCCCTGTACTAGGACCAGGGACATGGCCTTGCCGGGGCCCCTATCAAGAGGACAGCACAAATTTGGGCGGGCAATGCTTGGTGAGTTCTTTGGTTGATAAGCAACAGAGGACTCTGCCTAACTCAGGTGACAAAGACTTAGCCTAGCAGGCTATGGGGTAGCTTCTGCTTCAAAGTGGAAGTAAAAGGAAAAGGCTTAGGTCAGCTGCAGAAGAATCGAGAATCCCATGACAGAAGAGCTCAGAAGCTGCAGCTAAAATGATGAAATTCCAAACTATCCATCCATGCAGGAATTGTTCTGCCCCAAAACCAGACTGGGGGGGACCTTCCAATGGATGAGCTTAGGATTTGTGTCCTCCTCTTGGCTCTGTCCCTCAGCATCTGATGGGAGATCCCCAAGAGATCCTCTTGGCTGCTGCTGAGTGAGGGCAATAGTCCTTGATTGCCACTTATCCCAAACTGCCCATAAAGGGAGAAGAATGAAAAAGAGGGGGGAACATTTAGGAGAAGAGAGTAAATGGAAATGAGGAAAAGGAAAGAAAGAAAATATGAGCCACAGATAAGTCCTGTTATTCTTATCAGTACTGTATAATGTTATGTAAAATACTACACTTTGCTCTCTTGTCAACATTTTTCTCATGTTGTAAATTACACTGGCCTCATTAGCCACCTCCAGTTACATGAGCTGATGGAGTCTTTCCTCTTCATCCTGCAGCTCTTAAAAAATACATTGGTCTGCGGTTTGCCTTTTCTCCAGGAGCAACCAGACCCTGTCAGACCCTGTTCCTCTTCTTTAGAGCACTCATGGAAGCAGGAACCAGCTCTGTTCTTTTCATCTTCCTAACGAAGAGCACAGGGCTCTCTGTGTTTCTGTGTACCTCTGCCACAGCCACATTTGGCAGCTGTACTGTGTGTCTGTCATTGAGGAGGAGCTGGGGCGTGAGTGACAACAGCACCTTGTCAGCCAGATGTGTTCTTGTTTTTGCAAAGTGCCAGAGTACTTATGAACACCAAATGTGAGTGTGTGAGTGTGTGTGTGTGTGTGTGTGTGTGTTCTCAAGGAACCCAGCCACCAGCCCGTTCAGATGAAAACCACTCTCTAACCCCTGTACACAGAGGGGAATGTCAAGTGCATGGACCAAGCCATTACTAACACGGAAGGCAGTAGCTGGCCCACCTATCCCAGCCTGCCTGGCACTCAAAGGAGATATATTTTTATTTTTATTTTTTGATAACTGAGAGAGCTTTGGGGAATTCATTTGACCTCAGTGTCCCTGGGTAGTAAGGAACAGAAGCCATAGCTCTGTTCACGGTTTCCCAATTTTACTCTCTGGGAAGCTAGAACGCTGAAAAGGGGCCATAGGAGCAATCCAGCGCTCTCTTACTTGCTGCTTACAGGGCCTCTGAGAGCCACTGTGGAGTTGAACTCTGGGAAGGAGGCAGTGGACTGGGAGGAGTGATACTCAATGGCATCCTCTGGGTGTAAGCAACAGAAACCAACTTTCTTTCAGAATCTGACTGGCAGGCATACAGGGGGAGCTCTGCTTCAAAGGGAAGGTCCCGCTCAAAGCCTTTTGGGATGGCTGCTTGGAGTGGACCGCACAGAGGGTGTGGGGGCTTTGGCTTAGAAGTAGTAGGCTAGCACCTTACTTCCAAGGATTCTTCTTAATCTATAAAGATGGGGTATGACCTTCCGTCAGTGGTGTGACCTATCCAAGGTGATACAAAGAAGCCATCCAGACTGACTGCCATGGCAGCCACTCAGTGAAGACACCAATTGGAGACACCAACGTTATAGAGAGCAGTGCTTTCTAGACATTGAGATCTTATGGCATAAGGTCTGATGGTACACACACTTCTGAGTGAGCACTCACACACGATTGCCTATTGTCCAACTAAGGACATTGAAAACAAAAGAACTGCCACACCATACCAAGGACAGTATGACTGTTAAAATATTCTTTAATACTCCCCTAAAGCAAGAAGGATACGATTTTGAGAAACAGAATTTGAGTGGAGCATTTCTTTCAGCTTCTTGAAAACAATTACATTATCTTTATTTAGGTGATTTTGCTACAAAATGGGAACCTCATTCTAGGTCAGCCTAGATAAAGAACAACACTTGGGAACCAGGGTCCCAAGCAAGTCATGGTCCCCTCACAGCTCTGGTTTTTACTCAGCACGTGATCTGCAGCATAAGACTAGTCCCTCAAATGTTTCACTTTCCTCCTTCATGGACCAGAAGCAGCAGTGCATCCCTCATCAGTGAGAGCGTGTGTGCAGGACACAGCGTGGAGTCTGGTACATAGCAGGAGCTCACCAAGTGCTAATTGCCGGGACCTCCGAAGTTTGAATGAAGACTGGGTCACCTCTAAGTTCTAGCTGGGACTGTCGTATGGGCGCTTAGACTTAAAACAGGCTTTCATTCTCATGAACCTATCATGATGTTACTTCAACAACAAAACCTGAAAGAATGTCAAGGCAGGGTTGCCAAAACCATTCACATAATTTCAATATATATGTACTGGAAAGAAATACTTGAAACGTTCTCATACAAGTACTATTCAACATTTGTGAGACTAGAACCTGGTAGCACCTTTGCCCCAGCGGTAGGCCCTGGTTGACTCTGGTCTAAGCCAGGGTTCTCATGGATGACATACTCAGAGATACCAATTTTGCTTGTCTTTCTTCTCCATTGTTTTCCCCAGTCTGGGTTCATAAGGAGCCTTATCCCCAACCTCAATGCATAATTCTGAGCATGCGGATTTGGAAAAGCTAGCTGGTGTCTTCTTTGCATCACTGGCTCTCAATAGGTTTCTAAAGGACTAAAATGGAGGGTTAGAAGGGAAGATAAATGGCTGCTGAAGTGGATGATTTAACTAGAGGATTCCAAGGCAACCAAGGAAGAGCAGGGGACTGCGCTGGAGGCCCCTGCAGGTGGTGATGTAGGCATGCCAGCGTGGGATCTTGGAGGGTTTCCTGTAAGGTGTGCATATATCCGTGATTTCCTGCATGCAACAGTGTGCAGCCTGATTCTCTACAGAAACTCAGATCTCCCAGGCACCTGTTTCTAGGGCTGAATTCAGGACTAGGCCAGCAGCCGGTGCTCGGGGAACGCAGAAGTGACTGTACACACCATGACTCGGTGTCTGCTCGTCACTTCCTTTTGATTTAGGGACAGAATCCTTAACATTTGGGGATCCGCCCTTCTCTTTTCCTAGCCATACAGTTCCTTTAACCTCCAGGGACAGGTACGTGGCCAGTCACAGTCTTTTTCTTGTAATTGGAGCTTTCTCACTGGTGTTCAGCCTGGAAGATTTATGCCCAGAATTACTGGCAGTTTTGGTGCCAGAATCACAGAGACAGATACTCTGAAATAATTAAGCTGACAAGCAAGGCATAGATACAGGGACAAGAGGCAGAAACAACAAGAGCTATCCCGGCTGTGGTTGGTATCTGCTTCCTGTCAGTCCTGATGTCCCCCTCATGTTCCTTTGACTGCTTTCATAGGCTCAGCTGATAAGTCTGCCTTACATGAGATACCTCTGTCCATCTCCATAAGATCTGCTTGGCACCTTTGAAAGGGAGACTGAGATAACAAAAGGTTACCTTCTACTACAACTAGAAGTTCTAACCAATTCCACTTATGAAAGATGAGATGACCAGAACGCAACAATCAGATATTGGCTTACAGGCAAGACTTGAAGAGCTCATGATGCATGGTTGGGGAGGAGACAACAACGGTCACGCTGATGAACAACATCTGAAGACTTTCCAGACGGTGAGCACAGAATCTAGTAGTGTGATTGTGAAGATGCATGTGTGCATGTGTGCACACACACGCACATGTAAAAGCCAGGGGACAACTCCGAGTGTCATTCCTCAGAAGCTGCCCACCTTGACTTTTGAGACAGCATCTCTTACTACCCTGGAGCTTGCCAAATAGGTTAGGCTGTCTGGGCAGCAAGCCCCAAAGATCTGCACGTCCTTGCCCAGTGCTGGGATTACACCATACCTGGCTTTTTAGGATAGGTTCTAGGGATCAAATTCATGCTTGCACGGCAAGCACTTTTAGCAACCAAGCTATCCTCCAGTCCTTGCCTGCATTCTGCTTGATGGCTGTCGTGGGTGATTTTATGTGTCACCCTCAGGAGGCCATAGACTACCCAGGTACAACACTGCTTCCTGTTGTACCTGTGAAGTGTTACCGAATAAAATTAGCATTTGAAGTGTGTTCTTTCTGCTGTCTTAAGAATTGAGCCCCATGCATGATAGGTAAAGGTTTCGTCACCAAGCTGTTTCTGCAGTGTTTCTTTTATTTTACATTTAGACAGGGGTCTTATTATACTGGCCAGGCTGGCCTTGAACTTGTGATCCTCTCTCAGCCTCTCAAGTAGCTGGGATTACAGGTATTAGCCACTATACTGTTTGGTTGAAATTAGCTCTTGAATCTGTAGAATGCAGCAGAGAAAGCCCATCATCGGAACCACTGAGGTCTTGAGCAAAATCTAACAGGAAAGGAGACATTTTCTCCTGTCCTGCCTGTTACTGAGCTGGGACTCCTTATCAAGATTCTCCTATCCAATGATCTACATCTCTGTTTCTCCTGGCTCTCAGGCCCAGACCCCTCCCCCACTGGCTTTCTTAGGTTTCCAGCTTGCAGATGGAAGATGGCAGGAGTAGGTTCCACAATCTCCCCAACTTCTTGCCCCCTCCCTGTCTCTCACTTCCTTTCTCCTACTGGTGACCTCAGTACAGCTGCTACAAAATGCTATGACATAGGTTAGGAATTATTATTGTCTCTGCAGATGAGGGAACAAAAACTCAGAGAAGTTAGAGAGTATGTTCTAAGGCCTCCTAGCTTGGGGAGAAGCAGCTAGCTGGAGCAGTTCTGTGAGACCCAAATTTCCTTCCTGTATCTTTGTCCATTTCTCCTTTTCTCACCCTCCCACCCCGAATTCTCTCATCCTTTATGCCTTAGCTTAGGTCTCCCACCGCCTCTTCTGTCAGCGACCTTTCCCTGGCTCCTTTTGATCCCATTTTCGTGACAGCCCATAAGCATGTATTTTGAGACTGTGGTTTTCAACTCCTTTCAGGTATGAAGATACCTTTTAATATTAAAACAAAAACTCCATATAATGGTAGCTGTGTGCATAGGTATTGATAAAATGCCTACACACAGATGGATCCTCAGATGTCTTATAATAACTCTGTGACCTCTAGGTTGGCATTCACAACTTTAAAATATACGGGGGAATCCATATAGCCATCACTCTTCCTGCTATCTGCTTGGCTTGTTACAATATAGAAAAGGCTTATAAACGCTATTTTAGAGCTCTCTTTTGCTCACTGTCTGCCTTAAGGCTACTAATTTCTTCTGAAATGTGGTCTTTTTGTCCCTTCTTTAATACGCTTAATTATTTAAGAAGCCATGAACTATGATACTTACATTTTATATATCACCTCTTGATTATTCAGGGGTTGATTAATTCATGGATTGCCCGAGTCATGTCCTCCTCCTCCGTATCTCCATTTTGTTGTATCATTCTATTTCTTATTAGCGTTTTTAAGTCAGAATGGACAGTGGGAGTGAGAAATGATTCTGGATACAAATGATGAATTCTGATGAAGGGTTTGGTTGGAGGAAGGTGAAATTATTTCCCAAAGTAAGAATTTCTTGAATTCATCAGGCATTGATTGTCTCTGAGCTCTGTGAAGGCAGGGGTTGCTCTTGTTCACTAACCAACCTCCAGGGCTCAGCAAGGTGCCCGGCACATGGTAGCTTAATAAAAAAAAAAAGGTAAAATGAATGAATAAGAGCTGGCTAATATAATAGGGCCAAATAAACTTTCTCCCCTGTGAGACATTGATTTATAGGACACCAAGTAAAATGCAAGATATCTTATTTTAGGGTTGCCTGTCTGCAGACAACACAGAATAACAATGTTTAAAAGACGGCGTTAAAAATTAACAACAGGAATATACAGTTCTATTAGAAAACACAATACATATTATCCTTCTGCCAACAGAAGAGGGGACAGAGAGGTGCTGAAGCTGCTGAGGAAGGGGTCTGTGCAGCCAAATTCCTCCTCTTACATTAGTGCTAAATAGACATATTCCCCCAGACACACTAAGACCTGAGCACTCCGTATGTGTCAGGTGCCGTCCTGGGCACCCTGCATGCCTTATCTCATTTGTCTCCTCCACGATGTAGGAAGCAGTATTATCTGATAACCATCGGAAAGTTTCCAGTATGCCTAGAAATTTTCATAAGCTCTCCAGCTTTTTGAAACAGGAATGAACTTGTCTTCTTTTTTGCTTCCCAGTTTTAAAATTAAAGATTTATTTTCTCATGAAATGTTAGATATGTTTGAAAGATTAATTCAGATTTTAGATATAGCTCTGGAAGCTCAGATGTACCTGGTCTCTCCCTAGCTCTTGCCTTTTGGTGTTAAGGAATTTTCTCAAAGGGGAACTTTTATAATGAGATTCCCCAAACTTTTTTCTGTCTCCCTGACTTTGGGGGAACAAAGCGGTTTGCCTTGGGGATGCATGGTCTAGGCATCCCTGGCGCTGGTGCTGTCCAGAACCCTGGTGCTGAAATTTTAACTAAAACCTTCAGTCATGAGAAACAATGACTGACGGGAGTTGGAAGCATGCCCCTGGGTGTGGCAACACCTTCCCAAAACAGGGAAGCAACTTGCAAAGGCTCCTGGAGGAACCAGGAAACAGCCTACCTTACTTGGAGGAGGGAAAGAAAATGCTAGCACTCTCCCCCTCTCCGGTCGGCTCCTTCTCTCACACCTTGCTTTAGGTTGGAGAGAAAGGTAATGATAATAAGTTATTGATAATAGGTTATTCCTAAAAAGGAAAAGAATACCAAGACTAATGATGGAAAATGGTATAGAATTTCCTCAGGAAGTTAAAAATATGATCCAGCGATCCCACAATTAGGTTTGTATCTAAACGGAGAACAGGTGTAAGTCAAAGAGGTTTCCTCACCCTGTATCCATTGTAGTACTTTTCACAGGAGCCAAGGTCTGGAGCACACTCGTAATCTAAGTGTCCACCAATGTGTGGATAGATATAGAAAGTGTGAAATATACAACCAATGGAATATTTGGGGTTTTAAGAAAAAAAGACAATCCTATGATTTGTGACATCATGGATAAGCCTGGAAGACATTATGCTAAGTGACGTGTGGCAGGCACAGAGACAAATGCCAAATGAGCCCATGCACACGTTGGATTTAAGGCTACTAATTCTTAGCGCATAGATGCAGAAAGTAAAATGGCAATTACCAAGACCTGGGGGCAGGGGCAGGGAGAACTGGGGACGCCGTGGTGAAAGGACACACAATTTAAGTTAGGAGGGGTCAGTTTAAGTGACCTATTATGTGTCATGGGACTGACATCAAGACACAATATACTATGCTCCTGAAAATTGTCGGAAGAGCATGGGCTGCAAGTGACCTCACACGAAAAGTAAGCATTTGAGGTAATGCACGTGTTAACAAGCTCAGCTAAGTCACTCACAAGGAAGCAGGAACTGCTCTCATTCCCTAACCTCCAGGGCTCAGCAAGCATGGCAAAGTGAGCATGTGCACAGCAGACACAGGCCATTTTAAGTTGTCAGTTCTGCACATGCACAGCCGGGAAGTGGTTCATTCTGGAGAATTTTACTACAAAGAAAGGAACTAGAAACAACCAGGACTGAAGGCTCGGGGACACTGCCAGTCCCTTGGGATTACTCAGTCAACAAGTAATTATTGTTGTTTAATGAAAAGGAAATGAATACAGAGATCCTGGCGGCAATTGCAAAAGATCAAACCCAAAACATCAGAGAGAAACTCCACAGAGGAGGGGAAAAAACCACAACACAACTTCAAGCGAAATTCTGCATTTCTGAGAAACTGGAATATCCACTGGGGACACGAACCCCCAAAGAGTATTGAGCAAGGATGAGTATTTTCTGTCAAACACTTGACTTCCCCTGCTATTTCCAGACACAACTTATCTCTTCAATGACCATGGCGATTTATGGGACAGGATCATATTCTTGTATTTGCAAAAGAACCAGGCACACAGCTATGCACACGATAGGTAGGCAGAGAATTTGTTTACCGAGTTGATTGATGTTGCTCTCAAGGCGAAGGCCCTTGAATCAATCACTTCTGAGTGTAGCTAATGTTTATTATTTTCATTAGTTCCCTTACTCAAGAGCCTCCATCCATCCACAAGACCCCTGCCTATTTCATTTCACTGAACGCTGACCATGTCCTAGGCACGGTAGGTGCACAGACGAAAAACATAAACTTCCTATCTTTAAGAGCCTGCAATTTTAGAGAGAATTATTGATTGCATGCATCATAATATATACAGAATGTTTACTGATTAATTAAATAACATCACATTTTGGCCTTGTTTCTTTTAAAATCTGGTCCTACTAGCAAAAAACCCATGTTTCAGAAATGTTAGTTAACATTAACCTATTGTATAGCATGGTTTTTATAGTTAAAAAAACATATTATGTCCCTGAAATATATATACACATGTGCATACATACATATGAAGACAGACAGATTCCTAAGACTGAACAGTCACAGCTTCTCCTTCGGGGCTAGGGAGAGTTATGCTCTGGTCTGCAACACAGCACCTGATAAGGGGCTTGCTCTGGCTTGCCCTTGTCTGATTTCTGTCATGGATTTGGTATTAGATGATAAAAGTAGCTCTAGAATAACAGGAAGGTGAGGAAGATTTACCAAGAGTGTGCAAAAGTGTTTCAAAGCTGAAGCAGAGCTGTGGGAGACACATAGGTCTGGACACCTAGGGACAGGAACCATGGCCTTGATGGCCACCACATTCTCTCTGAGTGTTTTCATTCTTTTGTGTTCTTCCACGAGTCAAGGAGCAGGGTGAGTGGTAGTTCTGACATGTACTTATATGTACAAATAACTGAGCAAAAGGAGAGCAAAAGAAAAACTTAAGAGTCAAGGGGAGAAACTGGGTGGAGACATTGGTTGGGCAGCCTCAGGTCATAGGGAACCCTAGAATACCTCCCAGTGGACAAGGGGTTGACAGCCCCACAGGATTCTGGGACTCAGAGTTTTCTAAAGGATGAGGACTTTTTGTCACAGAAGCTATAAAGGTGCTGTGGAGGCCATGCACCAGACCCTGCCACTGTGCTCTGAGCAGGGAGCTCCCAGGTCCCATCCTGCCCCCCAACAAAAGCAATGCCACTCTCCAACAGTGCTTCCCACAAGTGGGATCTTCGTTAGCCTGTTTATCTTTCCATTCGTGGACAGCATACAGAATGACTACAACATCAGTGTATGTCAGAGAGCTGAGTCTGTGACTTCATAGGCTATAAACAGCCTATGAACAGCACAGGAAGATGGCTGCTGGGGGTGGGCCTTGATGTGCACGGCCACATGCTCTGTTCTTGGCTTGCAAAGTCAACAGCAGTGACACAGGCTGGCATCATCTGTCCTAGCAACAGACTCTGATCGTGATTGTTCTGTTTTCTTTTAGAGAAGTCCAATCTAAAGATCTGGTCTGGTTACATGAGTGTACAGGGCTCACTGAACATGCCTACACACACACACGCACACTCACTCACACATACTTACACTCACATCCATGCACACTCACATGCACACTCACACAATACACACTCTCACATATGCACACTCACACTCATTCACACATACACACTCACTCACACTCACACACATACATGCATGCGCACACTCTCACACACTCACTCACACTCTCAGACACATATACACACATGCACACACTCTCACTCACACATGCACACATGCGCACACTCACACTCACAAACATGCACGCACACTCACTAACACACACACACTCACAGACACACACTCACTCACACTCTCAGACACACATACACACACGCACACACTCACTCTCACACATGTGTGCACACGCACATTCACACTCACACACACATACACCCACTCACACACACATACACAAACACACACTTACATTCACACACATATTCGCACTCACGCACTTTCTTGTCCATGTTACACCTGAGTCTCCCATGCTGCAGGGCTCCTCTGTGTGAGGAATGACCTCGAGCATCTCTGAGCAGCTAAAGGAGGTGAGTCTTAAATATGACTTCCTCAGCTGCACAACTTCCCCTCATATCTTCTGGGTATCATAGAAGCTTTGGGGACCCCAAGTCTGTTGGGAGCCCCAGACTCCTTTTTACATTTGTGTTGAGAATACTAAAGAATCCTCCCATGACAGAACAAGAAATTCCAAATGAAACATATTTTAATAGACACAAAAACGTAAGGGGAATCCCTAAAAGCAACTGTACTCATGGATGGAGACTGGAAAACAAGCTGGAAAGAGGACCCCAAAGCACCATAAATTATATTACTAAATTTTGATCTGGTAGCAATGTGTCCAGGAAGGTAGAACATCAGAATCTTACACTAAGCCAGGGCCTTTGGAAAGAACCTGTGGTCCTCAACAGAGGTGGACAGAAAGCCTCTCCTGGCAAAGGCACATTTAGTTTAGATCTGTACAGCTCCTATATTCTAAGATCAAGCAAATGTAATTAGAAAGTAAGCTGCCATGAATAGGCAGAATTAAAACCAATCACAAACACATTTAATCCCTAAATTATAGATAACAGAACTGTCAAATACAGAATATAATCGCATGAGAAATATTCCAAGGGAAACGGGCAGAAACTCATAAAAGCAGGGAGCAGTCAACACCATCAGGAATTATTAGTGTGAAAAGGACAACATGAAACTCTTAGAAACAAACAAACAAAAAGAGTTTGAAATTAAAACTCAGTAGTAGCTCAGATGCAAATGAATGAAAAATCAGTAAACTGGAAGGAATACTTGGGAAATCACTCAAAGGTAGCAGCACAGTGAGACAGAAAAGGAAATACTATGAGAAAGGTTACGGATTTGGAAGGCAGATGGGAAGCCTAACATGTCCAAGGAGTTCTAGAAAGACAGGGTGGAAAAGAGAACATGGGAACGCTTTCCAAGAAGAAGGCAGAGAACTATTTGGAACTGACTTGAATGTTCAGATGCAAAAGCACAAACTTTTTTTTTTATCTTAAATTTTTCAAAAGAGGCTTTGGCTATGGAGATAGCTCAGTGGGTAAAAAAAAGCACTTGCTGAGAAAATATGCGGACCCAAGTTTAGATCTTTAGCACCTATGTGAAAGTTGGGCACAGCAGCACATGACTGTAATCCCAACAAGGGGCTGGTGACATGCAAATCTCAAGCTGAGTGGCCAGCTAGTTGAGTCAAATCTGTGGTCTTTGGGTTCAATGAGAGATGCTGTTTCAAAATAATAATAATAGTAATAATAATAATTTATTATTAATGATAACAACAACAATTATTATTATTAATGATAATAATAATGTGGAGAGTGATAAGGGAAGGCATTCTGTCATCTTCTTTGCTCCACATATGTGTCTGGCTACCTGCACATATGAACATTTACGTACCACACACTCCCAAAAAGAGATTCATAATTCTGCATGTGGTTGTGAAACTATAAAATGCAATAAAGAAAGGAAAAAGCAAGCAGCATATCACCTAGGAGGAAATGCCATTACTAGAAACAGGTATCCAAAGTAAATGATGGCAACTAGAAGACAGCGAGAAAATTACCGTTGGGCTGAAAAACATCTTTCCAGGACGGAGACACAATAAGATATTTTTGGAGCCAGCAAAACCTGGGTATTAACCAGCATCTGGCACTCAGGAAAGAACAACCAAAGGGGGTAATACCAGGAAAAGGGGAGAAAAATCCCAGAAGGCCTTTCTGAGATGCAAGCAGGATGATGAACAAATAAAAAGTAAAAATTGCTGTAACTAAAAACCATGGCTCTTATGTAATAATAACAGCATTAATAATCACTGTAATGGGCAGGGTTAATAAGGAGCAGACTAAAGCACTCTCCCATGCTAAGAGGGCACATGGACAGCTAGAGTGCACGAAGGCCCTGCATTGTCCAGAAGGAGGTTGGGATAATTTTAGAGTCTGCAACAGTTAAAATGTATCATAAAACTTCAAACTAAACCACAAATAAAACAGAAGTAGAGGGTATTGACCCCAAATCAATAGGCAAAAAATAAAAGATTTTTAAAAACCAACAAGAACCTTTGTTATTGTCGATTTTTAAAAGGCCTTTAATAAATAAAACTTTTTTTTTTTTAAAAAAAAAGTCTTACTGTATAGCTCAGGGTGGCTTCAAACTCAGGCCAATCCTCTTGCCTCAGCTTTCTGAGTGCTGAGACTACAGGCATGCAAGCATCACCTCACCTACCTACGGTGGTTCAAAAAGGAAAGAAAAGAAAAAACAGCTCTAAAAATCATGGAAATGGACAAAGAACAGAAACCAGTCCAGAAGCCTAAACAGCTTGATGTTCCCATTATACAGAAGCAGACTAAATTCATAAGAGACAATCAGATGTGACCCACGCCAGAAGTACCTGCCCTGGTTTAGAAACACACAAAAACCCCCACATAAAGACTATAAAACGTGCACAGTCAAAGTGTGACGCACAGAGTACTTGGTGAGATAGTTTTCTCTCACTACAACGACAGAGGGAAGCAACTGATGGGAGGGTTACTAGGGCTCACGGCTTCAGAGGTTTCAGGGGTTGGCCTGTTGCTCTTGGGCCTGCAGGGCAGGGCAGGGCAGCTCACCATGGTGGAAGCATGGCCAAACCAGGCCTGCTGATTTATGGCTGAGACATGAAGAAGAAGTGGGAAGAGGAGGAAGCTGGAGGCCCCGCCATCTGCTTTAGGGACATGTCCCCAGTGACTGGATGACCTCCTAACAAGGTTACACGTCTCAAAGTTCCCATTACTTCCAAAAAGTGCCAAGCTTAGAACAAGTGTTTAACATGGGGGCTTGAGGGGACATTTGACTTCCACACAAGGGAACCTGCTATACACTAACCAAAAGAAAATTCCCCAGCTATATTGTTAGGCCAAATGTGCAGTTTAAGGATGGATGAAGAAGTCACTTCATAACGATGATGAATCTGCTCACCAGGAAAACACAAGGATTGCAAACTTGCACCTAATAAATCCACACCAGCATATATAACACAAAATTAACAGACTCAGAAAACAAAATGGACCACCGCAGTAGGACACTGTAAAATAAGCTTCTCCGTTATTAATAAAAGCAGGAAAGGGTTTAACAAAGATCATGATTGGACAACCCACTAACTGGTGATCGGATGGGCTTGTAGAGAATGGTGCTTGCATCTCTCACCACCCCTATGACCCTGAGATCTCGGGAGCTCAGTTTCCTCATCTGCCAAGTGGGGACAGTTCTGTGTGGTTCGTTTTGTTTATTTGTTTGTTTTTGTTTTTTCGAGACAGGGTTTCTCTGTAGCTTTGAAGCCTGTCCTGGAACTAGCTCTTGTAGACCAGGCTGGTCTTGAGCTCACGGAGATCCACCTGCTTCTGCCTCCCGAGTGCTGGGATTAAAGCCCTGTGTCACCACCGCCCAGCCTGTGTGGTGTTTTGGCTTCATTTGGCGATAAGGCTCACAGCTATTTCATGTATCTTTAGAAAAGTAAGAGCTGCCAATTCAATGCAAGCTGCCAATTGGAAGTCTTGTGCCAGTTTTGGAGATATTACGAAAAATGTAACTTGGAGTCGATGACATGCTGTGCCTTGCGTGGGCCGCTGTGGTGGCTAAAACAGGAAGAAATTCCCTGTCGTTTCTGCTTTGCCTTCAAAACTGGTTTGCAGGCAGGTACCGGCAAGCTAGGGAGAGCATGCTGGAATTCAGAAGGGGGCGTGCTTGTTTCTGGGGGCTTTGAATCTTCATTTATTTAGAAAGCAGTAAAACTACCTGCTTCCCAGGTCAGGGGTTCTTCAGAGAAAGGGTGTGCAAAGGAAGCCCCAGAGAGGAAGGCTGGGTCAGAGGCCTCCCGTGCACAAGTGAGCCTGGAAGGCCCGTGATGCAGGGCTGCCAACGGTCATTGGGTCATTGCGGCTCTCCTTCGCCTTGCAGTGGAGCTGGGGCACTAAGAAGGCCCTCGGCAGCCAGCCCACCATTTAAAAAGGGGGAGAAGAGAGGCTTCAAGGCAAGTGATGGGAGGCACTGACTTTCTGAATGGATGAAAAATTCAGGTTACTAAAAGTAGCCTTGCCGTTTGCGGCAGAGGCAATTTTAGTGTCTTAATTATATTACTATTTTTGAATGGCTTTTTATAAAAACTCTTTATTTCTTTGCAAAAATCAGAGTTTTTTTTTAAATTGTTGTTAACATGCCTCTTAAAAATAAATTTTAAAACAAATAAATGAAAACAAGTACATGTGACTATCTTTGACCTGAGAGGCCTACATGCTCTCATCAAAGAGAACCTCAGGCTACCTGTCCCCTGTCCTTCAGACGCTTCATGAGCCTCTGGAGGACCTCTGACCTCCAGGGGTGCCTGTAGCTCTTGGATGGTGACCTCCAGGGGTGCTCTGACTCATGAGTGACACTGGCTACTTGGGATCCTTCCCAGTTTGAGTGTCCAGAGTGTGTCTGTCCCATTAAGGACAGCGAGTTCATTGCCCCTGAATCCCTTCTCTGCCTCTAGCCAATCGGAGCACCAGGAACCAAACAGCGAGATAGGGTGAGGTAATCTGAGGGCCTTCAAGAAACAAAGTGGTTTTTGAGAAAGGCGCTCCACAGGTAGGCCCTGCAAACTTAGTTTAACCCTCAGAACCACGTAAAGGTAGAAGGGGAGAAACGACTCCTGAGTACTGTCCTCTGACCGCCATGGTGGCTGGGGTGGTATACACGCCCCTACCTAGAATAATAAATAGTTTTTTAATTAAAAAAAATTCTTCCAAAATCACACCTTCCCATGACAGGTAACTGACACTGATTTTGAGAGACGTATTTGTTGGAGAGATACATTTCTATTGTTGTGAAATTATAAAGATATCACTATTAAAATTCTCTGAGGTAATGGCTGTCACCTCTTTGAAAAATGATACCAAGCACTTGACCTTTTACCCACTGTATTTGGTTCCTGTGGCTGCTGTGACAAATGACCCCAAACCTAACGGCTTAAAGCAGAACAAATTATCTTACCATCATGTGTACTAAACAGTCCATGTTGGTCTCACTGGGCCAAAATGAAGTGTTGGCAAGGCTGTTGCCTTCCAGGGATGCTCGGCGATGCTCCTTCACTTCCCATTTCTCAGTAGCACCTATGTCCCCTGGCTCTTGGCCTTCCTTCTACCTCCAGGGCCAGGAAGGGAGGGCGAACCATTCCTACACGAGATTACTCTCACCTCCTCTTTTACCTCCCATTTTCTGGTTTAGAAACATTGTAACTACGTGGGAGTAACTTCCCCATCTAAAGGTCATTAACGTGATCACATCTGCAAAGAGCCTCTGCCATGTAAGAAAACATATTCACAGGTTCCGGGGCTTAGAGTACAGGTCTCTTTGGAAGGCTGTTGTCCGGCCATCTGCAACTCCTGCAGCCCTTTCTGTGGCTGTGCCTGGGGATAGAGGCCTGGGTCTTTTGAGCTGGTTAGCAGAGTCTGTCCTCTGTCCTTGTTTGTGGCTTCCCAGGCCTGCAGAGCAGGAGGCATGCATGAAGCAATGAGATATTTCTGGAAAGCCTGCCACACACTACTGAGAGCTCTTCTTAGGGAAGCTAAGGATGGGGTAGAAGGGCTTGGCTCCTGCTCCAACAGGATCTTACAATATTCAGCAGCAGAGGCCGACCAGGCTATACCACAGCTGAAGACACAGCACCCGTGATCATTCTTCCGTGATATTGATGACAATGAGTCTCCGGGTTAAGGGTGACCCATTTAAAAACTACTTTTCTTTCTCCCTCAGGGGAGGTTTTAGAGGAAGTCCTCCTTGCTGTTTGAATTAGAAAGTATTGAAGTCCCTCTGCCTGGGTTTTAGCAGCAGCAGCTTCTGCTGGTGGAGAATAGCCTCTTTCTTTCTTGTAACTGTTAAATCTAAATTGATAAAGTTCAGATCCTGGGACGTGGGTGGTTGTACATGTAATAAGGGCTCAAAGAGCTGTTGAACTAAATAATCCCCAAGCTTACTTTTTGCTTACAGCCTATGAATAAATAGAGGAAGATCGAAACTAGAGGCAGTTTGGTGATAACCATTAAACCTTAAAACATACATTTCTGTAAGACAGCATTTTTGCTTCTTCTTGGTATCAACCACAGAGAAAAGTTTGTGTATCTCTGTAAGGATGCTATGCAGTGTATCAATGCCTGCCATGGTTAGAGATGAAAAACAACTTGTAGCCCACTCGAAAAATAAAAAAAAAACAAAAAAACGAGGAAATGTATATGTACGTCTGCACTTACCAACTTTTAAAAAGATACATGCACGCGTTTGAACATGTTACACAGTGAAAACCAAGTGTGACAATATGTATTACAGTGATTGCTCCCAAAACGATGTGTGTGTTTTCATATATATGGAATTGATATAGTCTATCTATCCATCCATCTATAACACATTGATTACTATCTAGAAACGACCTAGAAACCATTGCTCCTCTGAGAGTAACTAGGATGGGCTTGGAGTAGGGGGCAAGGGTTGGAGAAGATGGATTTTATCTTTATCTATATTGTCTGATTTTCTTTGCAATGAAATGTATTTGTGTAATTAAAAAAGAAACATACTTTGCATTAGAAAAAGAAACTGGGGACAGGTGGTAGCTCAGCTGATCAAATGCTTGCCACACAAGCATGAGGATCTGAGTTTGGGTTCTCAGAACCCACAGCAGCAGGGTCTGTAACTCCAGTTCCTGAGCGGGGGAGCACATAGATTCCTGGAGCTTACTGGCCAGTCGGCCTGGCCAAACCAGTGAGAGCCAGGTTCAGTGAAGACCCACTCTCAAAACTAAATAAATAGGATGGGAACAATCAAAGAAGACACCTCATATGACCCCTCACCTCTGCATGCTCAGTCATCAGACATGTGCGAGTACACTCGAATGCAGTTACACATACAAACAGGTACATCACACACATACACAGAAACCAAGTGGAGTGACGATGCTCTCAGATACCATCAAAACTGTTGACCAAATCTATGAAAGTGTTGCTATTACTTCTGTGTGTGTATACTAATGCTGTGTGTGCAGGTCCATGTGTGTGTGCAAGTACATATGCATACGTGCCAGTATGTATGTTGAGGTCAAAACAGTCTCCAGCATTCTCCACAGGCACCATGCACCCTGCTTTTGAGATTGAGTCTCTCACTGGCCTAGAACTCAAAATGTAGGCTAGGCCGGTCTGTCAGTGAGCCCCAAAGATCTGCCTGTCTCTGCCTTCCCAGCTCTGGGCTCACGAGCATTTCTACAATGCCAGCACTTTTTGCCTGGGTTTTGGAAATCAGACAGAGAGCCTCATGCTTCAAGACAAGGACTTTACCAGTTGGCCTGTCTCCCCAGCCCTGAAATAGTATTATTTAAAGGGGGGGGGATTGAAGGATCAAACGTGTTTATTCCTGTTTTGTTAAAAGCATGTGTAGCTGTGTGTGCATCTGTATACATTTAGACATGCGTTTTAACATAGTACATAAATCTAAATGCATTTCTATGCACACGGAACCTATTATTTATGGCAGCTGTCTATTCGTAGCATGCATATATTTGCACAGCAACCACACATATCTGCCTACAGTTATAATACCATGGTTAAGTGCTGATTTGGTTAAATCATAGATAAATATCCTATTCTTTTTCATTGCTCCTATTATTTTTAGTGGTATCTCCTATATGATCATGATTAATCAGGTAATTGAATACAGTTTGCCTTTTAAATAATTCAATTAGCTTTAGTAAATTAAAAAAGTTTCCTGACATAGTTGCAAAATTGAGAGGGAAAAAAACAAAATGCTGCTTTACAATCTGCAGCATCCTTTAAATGAAATCCTCCCGAGTGTGAAGAACATGCTAAGGTTTTACCAAATGAATGCTCTTTGTGTAGAAAAACTGATCTAAATCACGGTTTAAACTTTACAACCACTACAGTCTCTCCACTGGAGCCAACTCCTGCTGGAAACTGAGAGGGCAGAAAGGTTATCTCAGACCTACAGGGATAGCCCTTACGACGCTGCTGCTGTAAAGGATTGCACTGCACTGACACCAACAGGAATACCTCTCCAGACCCCGTGAGACTGGAGATTGGGTGTTTAGTTCCACTGAGAAAAGAGGAAGCCACTGGGCTTTCCATTTGCCCAGGGAACAGTCCCGAAGACCCTCAATGGTCCGTGCGTGTACTGCCTTCTCTGGGGGTGATCAAATCCTCCCCTTGCCTGGCAGGGAGGCAGCTATCGGCAGACCTCAATCACGCACCTGCCGGTTAGCAGATAAGCCCTCCATATGCGCAGGCACTCGCCCAGCTGTGGCGGAGGAGCGGTGAGCCGCCCCTTCCCTCCCCCATCCCCGCAGAACAAAGGGCGGTCATTTTCTGCTCCTCCCAGAGTCAGAAGCACGCACACACCTTCCATCACAATTAACTCAAGAATCCGAAACACAACACAAACCCACCCGCGACATGTGCAAAATCAATGCTGTCAATAGCCAGAACGAGGATACTGAAAAAGCAAAGCAAAACAAACCTATTCAAAGAGTAAATACTCAAAGTAACAGGGTTCTGGTCAGACACACAAGGTCAACAAATCCAAGGCAACTTCAAGTACTAGAGGCCTTACGAACCAAAGAGCTGGTCATTGTCCCAGGGGTCGCAAAAGTAAACGCATTCAGGGATCAGCTAATAAAAAGATCTGTAAGATAAAATGGGTGGGCCTGCCACTACCAGGACCCAGGTGCCCCAGGTAAAGGCATTCCAATTCAATTTTCAGAAATACCAGCTCCTGCGACAGAAAGCCTACAATCAGACAGAGCCGGAAGCAGAATTTAAGATGGGTGCAGGGCAGATGAAAGAGTGAGAGTCTAAATCAGAGATGCTGCCAAGGAGTCAGCAGGATGAGAGGCAGGGCAGGGATCCTGGCTGTCTTAACAGGAAAGAATGGTGGCTTTGTGTCTTCAAGGCGGCAGGAAACAAAAGCGAAAGGAAGTGGCCTATTAAGCTCTTCTGTGAGGGATTCAGATTAGTCAAATCGGTTCTGATTTAAGTAACAGAGCTGGATTGCAGAAGGATCGGATTCCCTTGGTGGCGCTCAGTACCTGGAGAATCCACACTCAACAGGACTGGCGTTGTTGGGAGGCAAGAGGTGGACCAAATGACCTCTCAAGGTCCTGATTTAAATATGCCTGTGTAGTCAACTCTTGGTTATCCAGCCCAAAGGAGAAGACAATGACAAATCATCCTGAGCTGAAGATAATAAAAGTTGTATTTGCCTTTGGAATGGATGTGGGTACTTAAATTAGAATGTGTCTTTCTGATGCTCCAAGAATTCACAATTCTTTGCAGCCACAAAGAAGCCCTGATCTGGATCTGGGGGGGAGTCCGATTCCTCCATTTTTACTTATCCTATTCCTCCTGTGAGTCTTTTTCCTTTGGGTGAGCAACAGATGTATCTTTCAGGATGAGGATGAGACACAGAAGGTCCGGCTACTCAGTAGCTGCCTGGGAGAGAGTGAGGGGCCAAGATTCTGTAGGCCTTGTTTCCAAAGGGTAATTCCGTCAGCGTACAGAACCCGGGCCTGTGGCAAGCTGGACACGGCTTACCAGGCTTACCACCTACTCTACAATGACTATGAGTGACAGCCTAGTTTCTCAGCCTTAGAGGACACAAAAGCAAGTTCTTGAGCTCAGTGGACGAAACAAGGTCTTCGGAAGAGGAAGATGAAATGTACAGCCATTGCTCAGAAGGAAGAAGCCGGAAGCTCTGGAAATACAAGGGCAACTCCCTGCACACGGAAGGACGTGTGGAATGGAGATGCCGAGAAGCCATATTTAAGCTGGGGCTTGGGGATGCAACCTCAGCAACGGGTGTATGGAGGCACAGGCACTACCTTAGACCTGGTAAAGACAGAGATACTGATAACTGTACCATCACACATTTTCCCCCTTTCCAGACCGAGTCAGGATGAGTCTTCCTGTTACCTGCTGGTTTTGCGGCGGGGAAGATGAACCAGGAGCAGGGTGTGTAGGCTGGACTACTGTGCCAGCATGCCTCTGAGAGAGAGGCCAGAAAAGAGGCAGAATGAAGGGAAGGCAGAGAGGCCCTTGCACCTGTCCCCGTGGGGGTGCCTTGCTCTTCAAGGCATACTTCACCCCTCTGTGGGGGAACCACAGGTGGACAACAAAGGTCTCCTGAAGTGGCCGTGCACAGCAGGTATAGGGCAGGGCGGAGGGAACACCGGACAGGTATGGGGGACATGAGATACTGAGGCCAGAGATACTGTGGAGACAGTGAGAGACTTTCCTCTGTGGAACCTGGCAGCATCTGTCAGGAGTCTGCAGAGGGGAAAGGAGGGTGAGGAGACTTTCTGTTCACAGTGCAGGCCTTAGGTTTCCCATATTAACTTGTGAGACTATGAGCTCACACCAGGGTCTTATTTGAACAGAGAGCATGCCCATGATGCTTAGGAGTGGGGAGGGTCAGGAGGAGGGAAGGGCTGCTCTCCGGCATCCTCAGTCCTCTGGCCCCAGGGTCCACCAGGGGAAGGCTGGGCTCACCTATCAGGAGCCAACCAGAGCATCTCAGAAATGGGAGGGCCGCATGGGGCTCTGGGAGTTACACTGGGCATGACTCAGCTTCAGGGGACAATGGGGCATTGCAGGCAGGGACACAGGCAAGCCACAGGGCTCACCACCTCCCCACGGGAGAGGAGAAGCCTTGCGACCCTCCATATTTGCACTGTTCTATCATTTTCTGCTCTTTAAGCAGAACTGAGCTGCCTGCTTGAAATGTGGCTGTTTGATCAGAATTAGAAATTCAGTTCCCTGACTTGGGCATGATGGGGCATGTCTGTAAACCTAGTACCAAGGTATTGCAGGCTTTGGGCCAGCCCAGGTTACTTTGCAAAACACTGTGTCTGAAAAATGTAGGGAAGATGGAATTCAATTCTTTGACTAAATCGGCCATACTTCAAGTCTTCATTGTCACATGTGCGAATGAACGCCACACTGGGAAACACCACCTAGCATCCAGAAGGTCTAGCATTGAGTGGCTCACATCTTCTCAGGGAAGAAAAAAAATGAATGAGAAAAAAATTCCTTTAAAACTAACTTTTCTATATATCTTCATCACTGCCCCTGAGTTCAGTCCTGGTAGGTGGGTAGGGTAGTGTTCAGGGCCTCTATTTTACAGATGAAGAACAAAGAGCTAGAGCACAAGGGCTGGCAACGATTGGGTTAAATACGGGGAAACTTAAAACCAGCTCTTCAGTGTGAGTTGTGACCTAGCACTGGGGAGGTGGAGGTAAGAGGAGTTAAGAGCTAGCCTCAGCTATATGGCAAGTTCAAGACTAGCCTGGAATACTTGAGACCCTTTCACAAAATGCTTAAACCCAATCATCTGTCTCTAAGACCCACCCTTTTTACTGTTGCATACGACAGCTACAAATACCATCACCCATTATGTACTTTGTTCTACGTTACCAAAAAAGCTTAGGCCTCCTAGAACTAGGCAGACGGCGCCTGCTATGTCTTTATTACTGACTGATTTTTGAAGTGATGACTAAGCTCTGTATGGTATAGTTTGCTAACTCTAGGACACTTTAGGATTCAAATCCTGACCCATCCATCCATTTAACTGTTTATTTACACTACACAAAGAAAGCTAATCATTGTCTTTTGTTTGATTTTCTGAGGCAGTCTCTAGCGCTCCTCAAGTGCTGGAATCCCAGGTGTGTACCACCAATATGTGGTGAGGGGGACACTGAACCCCGGAGTGTCATGCACAGTGGACAAGCAGCCTCCAGCTAAGCTCTGGTCCCTACCTTGTCAATTCTTCACCTCTGAATGGGGATGATAGTGTTGTTGGAAGGATAAAGGATATGAATGTGAAATACGATGTATAAAGCCTGGCACACATTGATGCTCCATAAATAACAATTATCCATGGTGATTGGCAGAACTTACAATGCACTATCATGTGCAATAGCCGAGTGAGGCTTCAGGACAGGTCATTACAGCCATCCCTGCCTTCCAGATGATGTATGGGAATCTCAAGGTCGCGCAACCAGAAAGTTATACACCTAGGGCACCATCTCAAGCCATCTGAAGTCTCTGCTTCTCTAGCGACACAGTATTCCTTTTTCTGAGGAGGAGGAGCAAGAGCAGCAGCAGGCAGCATGCCTAGCCAGGGGAGGCTTAACTATCCCTCTTGATTTCCATCTTCCCTCTTCTCTGAAATGGGTAATTAACGTTTTCTTAGGCTTATGTAAAGTGCCGTGGGAGTCAGTGAGCATGCAGCAACCCCTTCTGCGGACTAACGCTTTTATGTCCTGCCCGTGTAGAACTTTGCTGGGGAGGAAGTAATACGGGCATGACCGAGGAGGCTGATGTGGGAAAGCCTGCAGATTCTATGGCTTTCTTCTAAGCTGCCATGTATCTCAAGGCCCTGCCGTAGCAAAGGGCAAAGCCATGGCATCCCAGAACTGCAGCTCAGCCAGTCAGGCTGGTGCTGACCACAAAGGACAGCAGACCCCAGTGAGAACAGGCATTGGTCACTGCACTGTGTTTTGGAGTTACTGTCACGCAACTGTATCCCGGCAAAAGCTGATTAATATATCTGTCAAACCCAGGGTGGGAGGCACTTACCCTGCCACAACGATCTCGAAGTCCCCATCATGGTCCACATCTGTCACTGCCACTCCGTAGTTGAGCTGGGTGGGGTTGCTGTCATAATCGGGGGGCAGAACGGAGTTGGTGACTGCAGTGAACATGGGCTCAGCCCTCTGGGATCCCCCAGTGAGAGGCAGAAGCCACAGCGGCAGCAGGAGCAAAGTCATCCTGAACATCTGAAAGCAAAAGTTACAAACTTTACTGAAAGGTCCCAGAGCTAAGCAGCCAGGCAAATTCAGCCCCAGGGAGGCCGTGGGGGCATTCTTCCCTATCTCTGGAACTGTGGGGCCTCTGCTTTTTATGAACTTCACCTCTGCTATCCTGTGTAAAACTACAACCTGCCTCTGCCACAGTGGGGTGCTGGGTTTTCTCCTCTTCTGTAGCACTTACCACTGCACTACATGCAACAGGATTTACTATGCGTCACACTTCGTTCCTGCCGGCCGCCCTCTGTTAGAGTACTAGATCCACTTTGGCATGGATATTTGTTTGATTTAGCTGACATGCACCAAGCTAAGGACAAGGTGCAATGAGCAGCCTGTATGTATTTGAGGAAGGAATGAAGGAAAGAGAGAAGGAAGGATCTCCGATACTCTGGGAGAATGAAGAAAAAGAAGAGATCTCAATGCAGAGGTGGGGGGCAAGACCCCCACAGGTTGCTGGACCTAGAGTAACAACAGAGGTGGTGAAGGATGGCTCTCCTGTGGGACATACCCCAGAGATAGTCTGGCAGATTCCCCAAGCCGAGATTCCTCCCAAGGGCTGGTGGTCACTGCCTCTTCGTCTGGAGGCAGTGAAGGGATGTATTCCAGTGAGGTCTGGCGGGTAGCACATCATTCACTTGGAGAAATTAAACCATTGCATGCGTGTTTTATTATAAATTAATTATGTATAATGCATTGTATAATTCATTATAATATCTCTAACATAACTCAGGGTGTTGCCAAGCTGCCTGGGGCCATGGGAGCCAGTGGCACTCACCCAGAAGACAGCTGAGGATGGCCGGAGCGGTAGAAGAACCCCACCTGCTCTGAGCTAGAGCAGAAGGCATTTCGAATGCTGGAGACAGCACGGCCCTAAGACTCTGCCTTAGGCAGAGCACTGGACCTCACAGAATGTCCCAGAGACTCTCTTGGAATTCCAGAAAGCCTGCGCAGGTCTAACCCACTAGGAAAGTGCTACCCTCCTGCCTTCAGAAGGCAGCAAAGCTCCTCCTGCTAGAACTTGGCTGCTTGCTTGTCAGCGCATCTGGCAGCAGAGAACAAGGCTGAGCCAGACTGACATCTTAATGAGGGAAGAGCAAAGGAGATCTGAAGACTGTCTCCCTGTATGGAGACAGATGCTCCTGCCAGCAAATGAGCTTGTGCTCCAGGTCAAGGACCCAGAGGCCAAAACGGGGGGTCCAAGCACTGCCTTTAGATCCAAACAAAATCCAAGACCTCCCTGATGTCTTGATGTAGAGAAATGCAGGGGCAGAGTTCCATCGCAGGGCAGAAACTATGTAGGATCCATCCTTAAAGGAGATGCTTGTAGTGTGTTCAAAGTGCACGAGTTCAGAGTCATGAAATCAAAGGAGGTCATTCCAAATTAAGAGTACTCTAGCTAAGACAGTGTCTTTCTACCAGGCTGTCGACTCACTAAAGACAACACATTATCAGAATTCTTCAACGTAGTAGATTTGGTTGGATAAGGAAACCCAAAGCCATCTTTACAAGTAGCCATGGGGTAAAGAGTATTTAATAGGCGGGGTGGACATAATGAAATGTAGCATGGACCTGAAGGTTACTGGACTTTTATTTTATTGATAGTATGACCTCTATTGAAGGGACAATAGTGAGCTCCAACTTGAAAACCGTACCAGCCTTTTTCTTTTGGGTCACCAACCAGCTCCCAAATCATGATACACAGACTCACAAATTTTGAATGCTTGATCTTAGCTTGGCTCTTATTCTAATCTGTTTCTCTTTATCTATGTTTTGCCTTGGGCCTTTTTATCTACCTTTCTTTCTTTCCTTTTCTCTCTCTCTCTTTCTTTTTATCTTACTCTCTGCTGTCTCTATGTCTGGCTGGCAGCTGCCGGGCTGCCGGCCCTAGGTGGGTCCCTCTTTTTCTCCCTCGTTCTCTCCTTCTCACTTCTTGAGCCAGATTTCTCCTCCTATTTGTTCTCTCTGCCCACCAGCCCCAACGATCCTTCTCTCTGCCTCACTATTGGCCATTCAGCTTTTTATTAGACCAATCAGTTACCTTAGGCATGCAAGGTGAAAGAGCAACACATCTTTTCATAATTAAACAAATGCAACATAAACAAATGTAACACCTTTGCACTGTTAAAGAAATGCCCCACAGCATAAACAAACAAATGCAACACATCTTTACATTGTTAAAACAATTTCCACAACAAAAGATAAATCTAGTTGGATTGGCAGTGGCTGGGTTGAGTGATCAGCTTACAACTACAATGTGAGTTGCCTTCTAGAAGCCAGTCAGCTCCTCCCAGGCTTTATGTCTGCAGTCTGGATCACACAGCAGGGGTCAGACCCTAGGAGGGCAATGGGTTAATTGACCTCAGCTTTAGAGATCTTGACAAGTGCCTGGATCACTGGTTCCAGCTTTCTCCTTTGAAATGCAGGTTTGGGAAGAAACCTCTTATTTTGGCTCCAAAATTCTATGATGGGCGAAAAGAATATTTTTAAAGGAGATATTCGGAAGCCTCTGCCCCATGTCCTGCAACTGCTTCTGCAAACCTCGTATCAGCCTGCATGGCTCCTTCCCAAGGACATTAAACCCACTTTAAAGAAAACAGTTTTCCATTTTCCAGTATGTCTCTCCAGGGTAGAGAGGAGTAGACTATTAATAACGTAGATCCCAAATTTTCTGAGCAGAGTGGACCAGTGGATGACTTCACGTAGAGGGGTATGCTGGGGAGCCAGGCTTAGAGTTTGTGTTCTTAGGTTTAATTTCTCTGCCACGACAAAGGTACCCCATACAGCCACCACTGGGTTGCTCAGGACCAGCTTTGGGAAGTGAGATGGTAAAGTACTGGGCTATCCTGATGGTGGATCAGCAAACAGTGGTAGCTACTGAGGAACTCAGGACTTGGGTGGAGGCTGCCATGCACCTCTAGATGCTGGCTACTCAGAGGAGTTCACAGATCGGCAGAAGGATCACTTAGGAGTCTATTAGAAATGCAGACTGTTGGGCCCCACCCCAGACTTAATGAATCAGAATATCTCTTCTAACAAGATTTTGGGTGATTTGCATATGTGTTAAAATTTAAGGAACATTGCACAATCTTGGCTACATTGAAATCACTTGGGGAGCTTTAGAAAATCCTCATGCTGGACAACGATTTCTTAGATAAGACACCAGGAGCACAGAAGACAAAAGGAAAACTAGATAAGATGGGTTATATCAAATTAGAAACTTCTGTACGTCAAAGAACACTACCCAAAGAATGAAAAGTCAACCACAGAGTAGGTGTAAATATTTGCCAACCATACACATCTGATAAGATATTGATAGACATAGTATATCAATAAAACACTCCTATAACACAGTAACAAAAATAAAATAAAAAAAAACCTGATTCAAAGTGGGCACAGGACCTGGACAAACACTTCTCAGAGATATGCAGATGGCCCACAAGAGCATGAAACTCCACTAATTATATAGTAAATGTCGATCAAAACCACAACGACATACTTCACTTCCATTGGGACAGCTACACCAATAATAAAAATCCATAAAATAACAGACGCTGGTGAGGATGTGGAGGGCCTGGGACCCTGTGCATTGCTGGTGTGAGGGGAATGGTACAGTTGTGTCAGAAGATGGTATGGTGGCTCCTCAAAAACCTCACGATAGAGTCTAGAAATTCTACGTGATCTAGAAATTCCACTCTGTGTACCCCCCCAAACTGAAAGAAGAAACAGATTTTTAAAAACTTGCTTGTATTTATTTTATGCTGGGCTATCTTTTTCTTCTGTGCACTCCCCCCCCCGACTTAGCAACAATTCATTCCTTTTCCGTGAGAAGAGTCTCCGTGTGGCAGGGGAGCTCATGTGTGGGCCCATGTGTGGGTTCTGGAGGTCTGGAGGCCCACATTGGGTGTTTCGTTCACCCAGACATGTTGAATGACTACAGAATCTACATCTAACCTCCCAAGTTCGGCATTTTTAAGCCTGTGCAGCAGAACTCAGCGCTCCTCTTCAGGCCATCAGCCTTGTCCATAGTCACCGTGTGGCCAGGCATATTGACTTCACCGTTGAAGCTCTGGATGACTCTCACTGTTTGTGTAGAGTGTCTTTCAGGTGCTCGATGACTTTGAGGATATACGCACACCCTGATTCAGGTCTGGGCACTTTGTCAGGTGTTCCTAAACGGAACACAAAGATGTGGACCTCTTGATGTGTATGACTTTGTGGAGTTTTCTGCATCAAGGGAGTAATGAACTCCTTTCCCAGGTCACCTGAGGCTGCTTAGGGGAAGAGTGATAACAAAGGATTCTGGGAGAATTCAGGAGAAATAGATATCTGAGTATCTAGGTATATAGCAGCAGTAGTAATCACAACGGTCAAAAGATGAAAGCCACCCAAGTGTCTGCGAATGTCTGAAGAAGACATGGCACATACAAACAATAGGATGTTATTTAGCAAGGCAGTTCTGGCGCATGCTACCATGTGGACAAACCCTGAAGGTATTTTAGCAGGTAAAGTAAGGAAGTCGTAGGAGACAAATGCTGTGAGATTCCATTTGTTTGAGGTACCAGGAGGAGCCGGACTCATATGGACAGAAGATAGATGCAGTGGAGAAGAAGCAGGGGGAACTAGAGTTTGATGAGGGTAGAGTTTCAGAAGACAAAAGGGCTCTTTCTACAGAATGATGGTGTGACGGCGGGGCAACACCATGAGGAGCTTTGTATCACTGACCTGGATTTTTGGTTGTGAATGGTGAATTTTATGTCCTGGATATTTTATTACAGGTTAGAAAGTGAAGACACATGAATCTTATCTGGAGACCTTCTGACTTTATTGGCCTAGAATGGAACCTGGGCGTAAGAGTTTTAGAAGTTACTGTGTGATTTCAATATGCTGGAAAGTTTGAGAAACACTACTCCATATTAGTGCTTCATTCCTCTGTCTTTAATATGTCCACGAATCATCTGGCGGTCTTGTTAACATGCAGACTCTGGCTCAATAACTCTGCCACAGTGCCTGAGATTCTGTATTTCTAACGGGCTCCCCAGCGACTTCCATGACGCTGGTCTATAAACCACACATTGAATAGCAAGGTTCTATGCCGCGGCTCCCAGAGTCATGAAACCAAGCAACGTACTGCACTGAAGGTCTGGACTTGATTCAAGAACCTTCTCCTTTGCCTCTAGATCTGAGGAGTAAAATCTACCACAGGGCAATGCAATCCCCATCAGTCCATTTGTATGTAGTTAAGGCATCAGCTATCTTCGCTCATGGTAAAATTACATAACTGGTAGGAAGCAAGAAGGATCTCAACTCTGATGTCCGCACAGAGGTAAGAAGAGGGGAAGGGGTCAGGTCAAGGGGACAAGAGGTAGATGCCATCGAAGGGCAGAACCCAGAGAAAATGGGGGTAGGGAAGGTAGAGACACCTGCCAATGAGCTCCCATCACAGGAGGTGTGTTATTAATATCATTAAATGAAGGAAAGGCAGGAAGGAATACATCCACGTGGTAAGATGTATCCACAGCAGAAACGGCTTGCAGCTTTTCACAGGTGTCTAAAGGCTGTTCCTCCTCCAAAGCAGCGCTTCTCAAACTTCAACATGCTTGACAATCACCAGAGTCCGTGCTGGGGCAGGCTCTGGTCCAGGCGGTCTGCGTGTTTGACGAGGCAATGCCCAGGCCACTGGCCTCAGACCTTACCTCCAGCAACAGGGCTCCCAGCCAGTGATGCCCAACCCTACTGCCCAGTGGAATCCCCCAGCCTCTGCCCCTGGGAACACTGTGCTGAGACGTGTGCTGCTCAGTGTGATTTCACTGGTCTAGGGTCACAGCTGGATGCTGTGCCCTTTTAGGACCTGTCCAGCTGATGTTGATGGGTAGTCCGGGATGAGACTCACGGTCCCCTGATAAGAGTGCTCACTGCCATCTGATTTGAAGTGAAAAATGTTTCTCCTCCTGAAATTCATCTTTGGCTTGTTGAAGTATATGAAGAAAATCCATTTAGCTGAAGAGTGTCAATGGAGGTAGAAGATATGAAGTTTGGGGAAGAAAGCAGAACAGGCTGATCCTGCCTGAGGTAGAAGGGTGGGGGTGGCCAGAGTGACTTCACGTTGGCTACGGCTTGCTCAGGAGTCTCCTGTAACACTACTGGGAACTCTGAATCCTTTGGGGGAAATGTAGATAAGTAAAAATAAAAGATCAGAAATTGGGTTAAGATGGGTGTTTTTGTTTTCTTAGGTGCTTGGATATCAACCACCAGCAGGAGCAGTACTCAGATGGGGCCCCGGGCACTGCAGAGTATTAGTGTACACAGTCTTAGTACTCTAGTACACAGTAGACAGTACATCTGCTAGAGATGTATGAGTTCCGTGAACGAAAGATGAACAAGACCCAGTTCTTTCCCCCAGGGAGCTCGGCAAACAGGCAGTGAATGAAGATGCCATCGGGTGTTAAGGCCATCTGCGGCTCCAGGGGCAGAGCAGATCAGAGGAGGAGCTGACCTCAAAGGCAGAACAAACTTTGGCAGAGGGGTACTGGGCCAGAGTGCATGGTGTCTCAGCAGGGAATGAGGAGTTCTGCACAGTGGTTGTGGGATAAAGACAAGAAAGGTTAGTCAGGCGGTGGTGGCACATGCCTTTAATCCCAGCACTGGGGAGGCAGAGGCAGGCGGATCTCTTGTGAGTCTGTGAGTTCGAGGTCAGCCTGGTCTACAAGAGCTAGTTCCAGGACAGGCTCAAAGCTACAGCAAAACCCTGTCTCGAAAAACAAAACAAAACAAAATAAATAAATAAAAATAAAAAATTTTAAAAAGCAAGAAAAGAAAGGTCTCTATGAGGACCACAAGGGCGCCTGGGTTTGTGTTTCGGGCTCTGGGAAGAATAGCATCACCAGAATAACTTCCTTAAGATGCTCCATAAGCAAACTTTTCAACAATCCTCAGCAAGATGGAGAGAGGGAAACAGCTTATAGTCAGCGACCTGGATCTGGACCCGGGGCCCAGCACAGACCAGCTAGGCCTTGGTGTGTTCTTCCAACTTGCTGACCTTGGATGTCCTTGTCTGTAATGTGGGCTCACCTGATCCACGGTGATGAAAGGTTAAGTGAGCCTCGGGGGGAAGTCTGGCAAGGGGCCAGGTGGAGAGCAGCTTGGTGGCCCATAGCAAAGGTGGGGAGTCTTCAGATGCTGGCTCTCGGTCACAGGCAGAGAAATCAGTTTTCTCAGTTTTCTGTGGCCTCGGGACTTTCCTGAATTGGGTCTGAAAACTGGTATCTAAGCAACCTGGCTTCTCTGCTGTGGGGTCAGGCAGCTGTGGGAGAGGCTTCCAAGGGCAATTTCCAGGGCTCGCAGTTCTTCTGCAATTATCCAAAGTGCAAGGACACACCCCGCGCTCTCACAAAGGCAAGAGGCCCAAATGGTGGAAACAGGCAGAGAAAGCAGACCCTTTCAGACACTTGTCAGACAGCTGAGCTGAGAGGGAAAGGGGACATGGCAGCTGCAGGAACAATCTGCCCCTCACAGACTGGCCCATCTGATCCTCAGAGACCTGCAAAAGAGCTTCTGGAATAAAAACACCACTGGAGAGGAGCTGACGGAGCAGCCCTGGCAACACTTCCTGTAGACCCAAAATGAACCTGGCCTTGAGTGGGGCACAGAGGTTCTGAGGAGAAGGTCATTCACCATTTGCTGTATGCGGTGAGGGGTGCTGGGAAGGAGGGACCACAGAGAGACCTGGGTGATACCCTCAGGGAGCTGGGAGTGTTTCCAAGGGGGACACTGCTAGCACAGGACTTCAGAGGACGGAAAAAGAGAACGGAACAAAGAGAGGCTGAGGAGGAGGGAAGGGCAAGCAGTGCAGGAAGCAGACATCTGCAAAGGTTGGGGGACCCAGCTGTCACCCTGCCCTGCCCTGGGTTGCCTGGATCACGATGTGGGAGGCACTGCTCACTCCCCACTCCTGGATCTTGTCTGGAGGCCCTGCCATTAGAGAGGTGCTCCTCAATGGGGATGTCAATGTCTGGAAACATTTGAATAGTAAAACCAGGGAAGCAGTTGCTAATGGCATCCTGTGGGTAGAGGTCAGAGATACTGCTGAATGTCCTTCAGAGCACAGGACAGAAGCATCTAGTTCTAAGTGTCAATTGTGGCGATGGTGAGAAAGCCCACACTGTAACAGCGTCCCATCCCCCATCAAACTGGACCTTTTGAAAGACACTGCTTGGGGAGTCCTCTGGACCTGGTCCCTGTGAAGGCAACTTGCGCCACACTGAGCATGCAAGCTAGCCTGATCTACGCAAGGGACCTGCATTGGGCAGGGGCAGGGCACCAGTAAGACAACACCCATGAATTAGCTGCATAGGTGACAACAGTGGCATTTCATTCCATCTGCTGAAGTTGTCTCCAGCTTCCACTGGTACCCAACGAGGTAGGGAAGTAAGATGTTATTCATTGAATCTTTCCAAAACTAACACCATCATTTAGGTTGCAATTCTAGTACCCTAGTGGTTCTTGTTGCTTCATTCTTCATGACCCCTAGGTAATAGGTCAAGTCTCCTTACAGATCCCTCTGGGCTCCCAGCATTTGCATCCTGACCACTGGGCATTTCTCCTGTTCATCCTCCATTCCCGCTGACTCCTCTCCTCTTACCCTCTCCACTGCTTTCCTCTCTGTCTCAGAGCTGGGACTCTTCCTGTGCCAAAGCAAACCGAGGGGCACAAAGCTGCAATTTCAGGGAGCCAAAGTAATACTGATGTCAGCATGTACCTCTGGCTATGTCATGCTCCTGTTGTTCACATGGGTGACTCATTTAATCCTCACCGGAAGCCTAGGAGTTAGTGTCCCCATGATGCTGATATGGAAACTTGAGCCCAGAAGGGTTAAGTAACTTTCCCAGGGTTATATATTACTACACAGTGGACCCATGATTTGCATTTAAGCAGACTAGCTTCAGGATCAATATTCCTAGACACCACACTATACGGTTTCCTTCACTTCACCAAACTTGCCTTAAATCAAGTAAGATAGGAACAGAAGGCGAGGAGAGACACAATGGAGAGCTAACTACAGGGACAGGGTGGGGACTGTGTCTCAGGCTGGGGAGACAGCATGTGTACGGAGGAGGTTCAGGGTTCTGTAGCACAGTGGGGCTCTGCATGGTGGTGGCAGAGCATGTGGAGGAAAGATGCTGGGAAGCAGGCCTACAGAGACTAGAGGCCTTACGGGGACCAGTTCCAGAGGGTGAAGGGGTCCCAAGATGAACAGCATGGTAAAACAGACTAGAGTAGGGCTGGAGGTGTGGATCAGAGGAGAGTACTTGCCTGGGATGCACCACACCCTGGCTCTCATTCCTAACACTGGAAGAAAATAATAGGGCAAGAAAATTTTAACATGAAAGTATGCAGGAGACCAAGAGAGGGCTAATTAAGAGGGGAATATCAGGGCCGCTGCTACTTGCTCATTTGTTCATTCATTCATTCATTCATGATTTTTTATGAAACTGCTATATGCTCTGTGCTGGTCACCAGGAAAACACTGAGAACAAGAGAAAACACTCATGTCATGGATTGCACATTCTACTAACTTAGAATGTCTCCACTCTGCTCCCTCTGCTGGCCCCCTGCATGGCCAGCAACTCTAGACCTCGACACACACACACACACACACACACACACACACACACACACACACACACACACACATATACACCTTATCCCTTTGTGGAAGTAGGGATGGAGCCCAAGGCCTGTGCATGCTTGGCAAACACTTGTTCCCTGTAGTCCTGTCCTGTGCCTTGTCCCCAGCATCAGTAAAACACACTGCTTGCTCCCACTAAGAAAAAGCCCTAAACAGTGTCTGATACAGAACAAAAGAAGAAAGCTAGGTTTTTTAAAAAGAAAACTGGCAAAAAAAAAGAAAAAAAGCTTAAGAGACCCAGGCTAGGAAGTATCACAGAGTGTACTCTGCTAAAGACACAGTGTTTGTAAAAGAGATGCATGGGTGGCTGGAGAGATGGCTCAATGATTAAGAACACTGGTTGTTCTTCCAGAGGACCCAGGTTCAATTCCCAGCACCCACATGGTAGCTCACATGTACAACTCCAGTTCCCTAGGATCTGATACCTTCACACCAATGCACATAAAATAAAGTTAAAATAATTTTTAAAAAGAGCTGCATGGAGACTACTGGTCTTAAACCCATGGCAAGGTAGGATCTTACTAAATATTACCAGTGGCTCAGCCTTCCTGGCCTGTAAAATGGGAAGACAGGCTTGTAAACTGTGGTGAGAGTGGACGGATGTGAATACATGTTTAACTTCTGAGCACGGCCGTTCAGCATAGCAAACGCCCACACAGGGTAGGTAATGCTAACAGTAATCACACTTTTACTGCTAGTAATAGATGCTTGCTGCCTGAACAAATGCATCTCAGGAGAAGGGACCAGGCACACAGGTGCCCCTTCCAGGAGCAGCTGTCAAATGTTGAGTGGAATGCTCTGGACTGTAAGACTTTGAGGAATAGGCTTGCCTCTGTTACTAATTTGTCTAGGGACCCCAGAGGAGTTCTTTGGCCCCTTAAACACTGCTTTCCAAACGCAGAAGCCCTCAATACACTTAGATACACACACTCATTCTTCAAACACACAGAAGAAGCCTACCTACCAGGTTAGAAATGACAAGTCAGCCATAGTCCCTGGACTCAAGGAGCTGGGTGTGCACACAGCCTCGTGGGTTAAGTTCAGAGCAGCAACAGGTATAAGGACTAGAGAAAGCCGGTAGGAGAGAGGGCCTAACTAGTGAAATGGGTGGAGAGGTGAGACAGGAGAGGGTCTCTGCAGCAGGTGAATTGAGATTCCAGGTGGCAGAGACCTATAGATCAGAAGCATGCATGTGAGATGGATCAGTGCATGCTGCAAATGCAATTGCTACTTCCAGAATGCAGAGTCTGGACACAGGGTGGAGGGAGATGGGAAGGGAGAGGAAGTGGAGAATATAGCATTGTGTGGAGGCTGCAGCTGGGGTCTGCCAGAGCCTGCAATGCCAAGAGAAGGAGCCTGGAGTCACACCCTGGGCAGGTTTTGAAGTAAGGCCAAGACATGACCAGACTTACATTTTTCAAAAGGGCATTCAGCTTTGGGGCAGCCATAAGCAGGACGTTGACTGTGTTTCTAAACAGTGTCCCTGAGAAGATCTGAACAGCCTGGGGTGGGGTGGGCCACTGGATGACCTCCAAAGTTCTTTCCAGACCTAAGTGTCTATGGGTCAGTATTTTTTCCCCCTGAAATCATTTAAAATGCATTAGTGGACCTTGCTATTTAAAAACCCCCTCTCGGGAAGGGTTGTGTGAAACAATGATTCATTCCCTGGTTTGTCTTCAGCGGAAATCCAAATTTTCCTCTTCCATGGGCCCAAAGCAGGGTAAGGCTGCTTGAAGGGAGCATCACTGAAGCTAGCTGGGGAGGGGGAGGGGAGATAAGGGAGAAGCAGCTGTGGATGGTAATGAGGAAAGGAAACAGCCTTGCTCCAGGCTCACAACAGCTGACCAACACCCTACCGAGTGGACCTTGCACAGGGTTCAGGAAGCCTGCTGATCCACAGGGGCCTGGGGGTATGCATGGCCCTGATACCAAATGCTAGCTTTGAGGAGGAGCTGGCAGGAAAGCAAGCCTCACTGACTGAGCCTAGTTTGGAGATCCACCTCAATGCCAGAAGCCACCTCAGCCTCACTCAGCATGACCACCTCTATCCCCCACCTTGACATTTTTTTTTCACTCAGCACTTGCTGAGCTCTCCGCGTCAGGTGCTGGCCTAGGTGCTGAATCTGTACCTGAGCAGGAATAATGCTCCATCTGCCCACACATGGCTGCCAGGGCAGCATCTCCATGGGGACTCCTGTCGACCCTTGCAAAAGCCCCTTGGAATGAGAGGTGAGGGACTATGGAGCATAACAGAAACTTCTCTTAGAGGCCAGGGTGAAAACTGAGCTCACTTCAAAGAGAAGGGGCCTAGCAGCAGGGGAAAGAGCTGTGACCCAGCTTAGGTGGCTGACTTCCTGAGATCTAGGGCTCAGGCCCCCAAGTGCATTCAGGCAGGGGTAGCAAAGCCCTATTCTCCAATACAGGCAGCCAGGGGTGTAACCTTAGTCCTCTGAGGGAGCCCTAAGGACTTTCTTCTCCAATCCTGACACAGGGAGAGAACCACTATCCAGCCTTATGCGTAGAACATGAGTGAAGCTGTTACTGCCTAGCCTACAAGAGCTTTGCAGCTGAGCTACAAGGGAAAATCCAGGCACCCAGGCTTGTGCCTCTCCTGAGAGCTCCAGTGAGATTTGCCAGACGAGGTGGCTCATTTAAGACCGATGCGATGGAGGAAGCTAGAAGGCTCAAGCCAGAATCCCCACTGAAGTAGCGGCTTGAGCCAGGAGGAAACTGGTGTAAGTAAGGAAAAAGGTCCCCGTGGTCCCTCCTCTAGTCACCAGGACAGTCCCCTAGCTCAGCAGTGATTCCATGACCTTGTCAGCATGCTCATGCCGTGCAAACAAAGATAAGAGTAACTGGAAACATCAGTAAGGGTCATTTTCCACTCTCTGCTCTCTCCATTCTTCTGTGGCTAATTAAAGCAATATGTCAAAACGTCCCTTGGAAGAGATCTTTAAGAATATGTCTGTTAAGTAAACAAGGTTTTACTAATTAATGCCCCGCCTTCCATCCCTCACTGAACTTCCCTGTAGAACTTCCAAGTGCCAGCTACCCGACCTGCCCTGCCCCAGCAGAAAGGGTGGCAGGGAAGTCACAGTCTCCCCTGCCCCAGGGAATGGGGACAAATCCAGCCGCCTGTCATTTGTGGGGCTATCAGTTTTTCCTCCGGATGTTGATCAGATTTCCTGGGCTGGAACCAACTCACAGGGCCAGGAGACTGGAATTTTTCCAAGAAGTAAGCGTTTGTTTCACACAAAGTCTACACAATTTCTTTCAAGGAAAAAATTTAGCCTGTGTGTGTGTGTGTGTGTGTGTGTGTGTGTGTGTGTGTGTGTATTTTTAGGTGCTAGCACTTTTGAAGGGCAAATCTTTGGACTTTTCACAAGCGATAAGGATTCTGATCTTTGCCTTTGGTCAGGACACCCCCCCACCACAGGTACACACACAAAGCGAGCATAGGGCTCTAGGAGCAATTGGCTCAATGTTATACCGTGAGTCAGCATCACAGAAACAGAACTTCCCAAACCCCCAAACTGGTAATAATAGCAGTATTAATAATAGTCTCCTTGTAGTTTTCTAAGTGTTTTCACAGCCCATATTTATTCTTTACAACTCTGAGGAGAGTTTGGATAAATCAGTCTCAAAGGAGCAGATGTAAGTTCCAGACTAGCTCTGCCATCCACTTGCTGTAGGACTCTGCCTGGCTATCTCTCCACTCTGGATCTCAGTGTCCTCACCTACAACAGAACTGAGTTACAATATTTCCAAATCTCTGCCACCTGTAATGTGCTGCTATGCTCCAATCTTGGTCCCACTGGCATTTGGGGCCACACGCAGGGACTTCCCTCTGCACTGAAGAATGTTTAGTAGCATCCTGGTTTCTCTCCCACAAGATGATGCTTGTAGCATCCTTTCCTACAGTTGTGGCAATACAGACTGTCCCTAGACACTGTCAAAAGCGACCTCTCCAGTCACTGCTTAGGGGCTTCAGTGAAGTTAAGAACGTGAGTAGCTTGGTGGAGCAAAGGTCCACCTTTCTCTTCCACCCCTTCCTCTTCTCTAACCTATTCACAGCTTTTTGTACATGTTTCAAAGCCAATCTCACAGTCCTCTGCTACTTCTTATTTCTTAAACGCCCTCAGTGGTCCAGAGAGTGTTCCGTGTGATAATGAACCAATTGATTTCATACTTTCTCCTAAGGAGAGTTCACAGGTTTATGTCCCCTAAGCCACCAGCCAGACTCTTTAGAAATCCAGAGCTGAGTCCAGGCTGGCCCGAAAGCCTATCTGCAGCCTGCAGGAGGCTCAGTGAGCATGGGTTTGTCAGCACTCTTAAATCACTGGGCTCTGAGGAAGGCTTCTCCCAGCAGAAAGATCCTTCCCCAGGAATCAATAGCTCAGGGCCTTCCATCACATTCAGAATTATCCGGGGACCTGTAAAATTTCTTTTCCCCAAGCATGGCAGAACCCCAGCTGTGGGTCAGAGAAGAAGACAAGGGGGAATACTTGCCAGTCAGACTGTGTTCATCACTCTCGATGTCACCATGACCAGAAGCTGATGTGCAAGCTCGACACTTGGCCTTAGCGGTAGGGAAAAAAGATCCCATGCAGTTCCCAGTGATCCAGCACTAATAGCCCCTTCCGAATGACTAGCTCTCTGCATCACACCTAAGGAGATGAGTCCCAAAGATCATCTCCCCTACCTCTGCTCCCCTCCCCTCACAGGAAGATCTCACACTCTTCCTATACTGAACGTAATCACACTCCGCCAAGCTTATCTAGAACCAGACCAAGACTGAGAACATGGAGGACGTTTCTCCAGTTAAATCAAGGTGGCCGACGAGGTTCTCAAGTACCAGTTCTTAGAATCCTAATTAAGAAGAGAGGCTGTGGCTCTCTGGTGGCCTGCACTATCCTCACCCCCTCTCATATAGATGAAGACCTATTTGTCTGCCAGCCCGGAGAGATGAACAATTGTAAGCATTTTTCTTGACAACAAACATCCATTGGGTGAATCTTAGGAATAAGGGAGGGCTATGCTTTTCAGAATTCTGGATTGACAACAGGATTCTTCATGAAGATAGGCCACTAAGTCTGCCAATGTTCCACAAACATTCAACCCCATAAAGTTGATATGGTATGTTAAGAAAGTGGTGATAGCAGAAAATAGAGGGTCAGCTATGGGCCCGCCAGACCCACAGAACAGAAGGGCACCAGGAATGAGAGCATTGTCTAGGTGCCCAGGTGTCAAAAGAGGAGGGATTTATTGAGACTTGAGCCTCTAGTACTCTGACCTTGAGTTGGGAGCAGGAAGGATGGAGGGTGTTGGGAAATACCCTTTGGAAATTCTCTAGTTCACCCAGGATCTGAGTTTGAGAGGTCCTCTCAGCAGAGGTTTGACTGCAGGACAGAGCGACCCTACCCCAGCATGTTTTAGAGGATGTCTCAACCTTGACTTACATTCTAAGACTATCTGGGGGTGGCCTGAGCATTTATAATACATGGAGTTGCATAGCTTTTGCCTGAAGCCCACTTAGAACAGCAATACAAGACTGTGGGGGAAGGAGAACTTGGAATTTCTACAACTTGCATGTGTTTATTGTGAGAACTTTTATCTTCTCTTGCTTCCTTGCAAAGAAAATTTCCCTAAATTTACTAAAGCTATTAGTATACCCAAGTTTGGCCTGTCAGTAATTACCAGTGCCTACTGTGTAGAGAACATATGTCCATTTTCACAGCACAGAAGAAGCAGGTCACTGGAGTGGAGAAAGCTCCAAACATGGAACTAGCAATTGTGGGGCTTGGCCCCATCTCTTCCACCAAACAGCCATGTGACCTTGGGCAAGACACTTGTTTTACTTTAGCTGTATTATCTGAAAATACAGTGTATTTGGGAGTATTCAGGTGGGGTGAGGCGGACTAGATGCCCCCTGCCCAGGCTCCTTTTTCCTAGTCTTGATATTCTTGGGTTCCCACAATTCGATACCAAATTGGAAATGGATACCAAACAGAAAACAATGATCTCAGAGAGCAGGTGGACCTATGTACCCACCCCACTGCATCTGGGACTACAGGACTAGCCGAAGTCCACAAAACACATTGTAGAAGGACCCTAATCACCACAGTCCTTAACCACAATGGGTGATTGTTGGTGGTTGTGGCCTGAGCTTGCTTAAAGCTTTTACTATGGCCAGTGAAGGGTAAGAAGGAAGAAAGTCACTAGTCCTGAGCTAGGTGCTTTTGGCGCCCCCTACTGGATACCAAGGAGCCTGTTGCACCTCCAAGCTTCCTGACTTTGCAGGCAGCAAGGAAGCTTGAGGACCAACTCAGGTGATCTCAAGCTGTTTAACAGAACTACTTCCTGGTTGGTGGTCCATTCTCTCTAAAAGAGTCTATGTTTCACTCCCCAGCATTACACAAGACATTGGCCTACTCATTCACACCAGCTCCACTGTGTAACCATACCTTCACCAAACAAATATCCTAGTGCCAAAGAATAAACGTCGGGGTTCAAACACCAAGTGCACGCAGCCCAGATGGAGAAAGGAAAAAGGAGCAACAAGCAGGTATCTCACTGCTCAAATCCCTAGCAGAAAGAAGGTCTTGGGAAATGCAGCAGAGACATGTTGACTGCAGGCAAACAGAGAATGGTTCTGGGGAGATGGGGTGGGCATGGAGGTAACCCTCATATAAGATCATTGGGCTAAGACAGGTACCCAAGGAGTTGAACACCCCTCTCCCCATAGATATAGGTTGGGATATGGTGACGGATACAACCTCAACCCATCAGCCTCAATCTTCTCCAGAGTCCATCAGCACCTACTGGAAACCAAAACATCTAATCCTGACCCTCTAGGTCAGCCAGCACCAAAAACTAACCCCCCTTCATTGACTACTAAGTTGCTTAGAACATGCCCCCAGAAGGGGGTTTTTAACCAAGACAGAAAGAGAGAGAAAACTGCTTCCCTGAAGACCGTATTGGGACAACTGCCATATTTCCACTTTCCACCCTCTACTTCTCTGTCTCTGCAGAGAAGGGGAACTCTTCAAGCCTCTAGATTTGCTTTAATTCAATGGGAATATTTCCTGTCCCAAGTTATCATAGTTTCAAATCTGGCCTGATGGCTTTTCCCCAGGAGTTCTTCCCAGGCTCAAGACAGCACCAAAGAGCTGTCCCCTACTCTGGGAATCTTTGCTTTCTTTACCACCTGGTTTCATTTGCAAAGTCTTGCACCTATCCCAGAAGATATCTCAAGTGCCACTCGTGAATGCTGCCAGGAGGGCTGAAGCTTCCTTCTGGGAGGCACAGAAGCCACGGTGGGTTAACCCACCCAATAGCAGCAGTTTGCATTAGTCATTCGAGGAGAAAACCCCCACCTACACCCCTAGGGAAGCTCCCATCCCGACTGGGATGACTTTGGATTCTTTAGTTGGTTTCTGCAGAAACGGGACTAACCAGGGCTCTCAACTATTGTACTGCAAAAGAAGCACGCTGCATTGCTGGGCATGTCCCCAAGCCTGCCTATCGCCCCACCAAAAGCCCCTATGTGCTTCCATGAGATCAAAGGGGACCCCATGGTTCCCATAGAATACCGGAAAAGAGCTTGCCAGAAACAGCCAGAAAGCTAGACCACACCTCGGTCCAGCAAAGGAGGCTGGTAGCTACACCGTGCACCGGGCTGGCTCCAGGAGCACTCTGCCACTCAGCGCTGTGCAGGGGAGACAGCTTCCCAGGAGAAAAGCTATGCCCCCGGGGATCTTCCCCCAACCTGGAAATATTGGCAGGCAGCCGAGGCCACTAGCTTCGTCGGCCCCAAGCTGAGCTTGCCTGGCTGGGTGACACCCCCCTGTACCCCCTGAACAGCCTTCACCTGCTTCACCTCCTCCTAGCCCCCTTCTCAAACCGCTGACCTCCATCTACTGTGCCCCTAACACGTTCTCTACCAACTGCGGGCTGTCACCCCCACACCTCGGCTCCCATCTCTTCCACCACCTCCAGCCCAGCTCCCGCCTCGCCCCCAGCCCGCGGGGAGGATCTGCGCGCCAATCGAGTCCCGCGCCTCTTGGCAAGTTGGGAGCAGTGCTGCCGCCTCCGCGGTCCTGGTCTTCCCAGGTCCCCAGCTGCATCCCTGCCACCCCTCGGGGCGTACAGGGAGGGGCGTTGGACTGGAGAAACTTTCTCGGCCGGAAGGGGTGGGGGCTCCGGGAGTCGATACTCACGCCCGGGTCAGCGCTCGGAGCCATCCTCTAGCTCTCTCAGCCCCACCGCCTGGGGGCGTCGGAGAGCTGGCGCTCGATGCCGCCTCTGCCGCCGGCGCCGCCGCCTTGCAGCGCCCAGCCCTGGTCCCGGGCTGGCCTCGAGCCTCCCGCCCCGACGCCGCGCGCTCGCTTTATACAACTCCACTCGAGCGCGCCCGGGCTTATGTAAAGGCTGGCGGAGGCCCGCAGCCAATGGCGCGGCAGCTGGAGCCGGGGCCCAAGCTTGGGGGGCGCACGCGCGGCCAATCGCGGCCCGGGGAGCCCGAGGAGCCGGGTGGGGGAAGGGGCGCCTCCCCGCGCTGATTTAGGAGCCGGGATTGCGGTGGCAGCAGCCGGCAGCCAGGCTGGCCCGGCGCGGCGGGCACTGGGGTGGGCGGCGGCGCGGGCGGCGGCGAGGGCGGGTGCCCCCCGTGCTCTGCCGCGCCCCGCCGCCGCGTCGTGTAACCTTCAGGAGGCAGCGGGGCCTGGCGAGTGACGAGAGGGCGCCTTGGAGGGACACTGGGGACCGGGCGGGCGGGAAGCAGATGCCCATAGGGAGGGAGCGCGGATAAGATAGTCCAAATGGGGGAGGGGAGGCCGGCGAGCCCCAGGACCCCGCAGCCACCCGGCGCGCAGGGCGGGAGTGGCGGCGGCGCTGCCTTCTCTCTGCCTCCCAGATAGCGATCTGTCGTCTCCGGGGCCCGGCCGAAGCGGCCACGCGAGCCACGCCGATGGCGAGATTTCTCGCTGCGGAGCAAGCTCCGAGTCGATCTTTATCCAGCCTGGGGACGTGTCCGAGCGCCTCTCCGGGACTGCTCAGTATGGGGAGCAGAGCTTCACCACGGTCCCAGCGGGCGGGGAGCAGGCGAGCACGGCTCAGCGGTCAGCCGCAGCAGCCCAGGCGACTGCGGACAGCGTCTGCTCCCCCACATCCGCCCCCCCCTCCCCACGGGCAGAATCCCCACCCCACCTAGCTCTCGCTCCAGCAGCACCCATGAGGGTTGAGCCTGGCCCATCTGCTTTGCTCACAGGAACTGCTTGCTCTCTCTCCATTGCCACCAGCTGGCTCAGCTGGGTGCGATGGCTTTGGTCTTTCTGACCCAAGGGTAGTAGTGGGAGGGCGACTAAGATGGAGAAGAGTTACTTGGTCAGCAGCACCCCAAATACTGGTGTCTGGGACAGGAAGCTGGCTTAGGTCAGCAACAATGACAGGTTCCTTCTTTTACACCTACAATAGAACGAGTAGTAGTAGGTACTCTGCAAGTACTTAGTGAATTTTGACCTATGAATAAGCCCATGGGTTTCTGAGAGTCAGCACAGGTCTTCGGAGGAGGGGGATCTGGGTATCTACTGACCGAGGGAGAAGGAGCTGGGACTGTTTACTCAGCTCCAAAGGCTTTTGAGACCACTACGGACTAACTAGCCTGCTTTCTGTGTTTGACTCCGATGAGGATTCTGCTATAGAGGGCCTTGTCAACCAGATCCTGTCTGGACTCGGTTACCCCCAGATGCTGAGCAGAGCTGTCAGCCCTGTTTGAAGGTATTTGTGCTCTCTTAAAAGCAGTAGCTAAGCATAGACAAAGCTGGTCTCTCGGGCTGCCCAGGAGCTCAGGTTCTTAACCCTGAGCAGCGGGGAACCTTTGAGAACCTGGCAGAAGTTACTAAAGTCTTTTTCTGGAAAAGTTGGCAGACATTTACATGCGAGTGGCTTTTGAGTACAATTTCAGGACCTTTAGGAATTCTGAGCCGTTGGGTGCTCTGTCCATTATCCACCTGTTTCTCCAGGGTTTATAATTATCCTCTAGGGATCAGAGAGCGTTCTGAACCCTGGGAGAATCTGATGAATGTGTGGATGTGCTTCTCAGGAAGATGCTCTCATATACACAAGGGGGTGTGAGAATTGTTAGAACTTAATCCAAGGCTACACATTAACACTCATCACCCAGCAGCAAGTAGACTCCCTCCCAAGGCACTTCTGGTCCTTGGCTCCCTCCAAAAGGACAGCAGAAGGCTCTGCACTCTGGGATCACACCATCAGAGGACATCTGTATCATGTGGCTGTGGTCCTGGCACTCGAGAGACTGTCTCCACACTTGTCCTCTGCGCCTTAGTCCCTGCCACCCTCTTTACGTGGAAACAAGTAGCAGGTTGTCAGATCCTGTCTAATCGGCGAAGGTTCCTTAGCCAGAAACTCCAACTCAGGGAGACAGCAAGCGACTGGTAATTAACCAGTCTCACTCAATCCCAAGCATCCGAGCACACCTTTCTTGATTTTGTTCTCACCTCTCTTTCCCTCTCTGCCTGGGAAGCTGTGAGCCGCAGCCCCAGCTGTGGAGCCTCACCTCACCTAAACCTGACAGATTTAGTAACCAGTGCGGTAATTATCAGCATTAGCCATCCAGATGTGAATAGGTTGTCGGTGCAAAACAACTCCATAATGATCTCGCATTTCCTACAGCTAGACAGGTAAGGAGAGAGCGGAGCAGAGGTGCGGGAGAAGGACAGAGAAATGAAAGTGACAGGTGTCTTACTCAGGGCATTCTTCAAGGAATGGGCTGGGCAGCTCTGGTTCTAGAATTTCTCATTTTTCTAATGCTGTCCATGTCTGGAAGCCCTTAAAGCCAGGGTGTTTAAGAATTCAGAGAGGTGTCAAGCATCTTGCGCTATCATGTGAAGTCTGAAGTCACATCTGAAAGTCAGATACATTCGTATTTCCACAATGAGATGCTGGGGCTTCTAAAGTGAGTGTGAGGGTAAAGTGGTTTTGTGTTAGTTTAGGGCAGCATTTGTCTCCAGATGAGTTGCAGTGCCAGACTAGCAAAGCCCCAAAGAAATCCCAAACATTCTGACACTTGGGGATTTGGACACTTGAAACTGCAGACAAGGACTGTGTTTAAGATTGCTGGTCCCCAAAGAAATGAATTCTTTGTGGGAATTGCAGGAGCAGCAACAGTGGATGGGAAACCACACACTGTGACAGGCATTTCAGGGATGTGAGGAAGAAACCCCCTTCTCAAAGCCAGCCACTTCTCCATGTGGTCCTCTTTTCTCAGGGCAGAATGGGCTTTTGTCTGGAGTGGAAATACACAGGAATTCTTCCTTGTAGAGATGCTTGAGCCCCTGGTGGACAGTTAGTTTTAGGGGTGTAACTGTGGCAGACACAGAGAGGAGTCTTCCAAGCGGCCAGTGTTAGTTTAGAACACCTGGAGGACAGCTACAGGCAAACTCTTCCAGGCAGGGAGCAGACCAAAAAAGTGGGTAAGAAACGGGGAGATGCTGCTGAGTCCTGGGGACAGCTGGCTGTCAAGATCAGAATTGGAGGAGGCATCTGGTCACAGTGTTCATCTGTGCTTAGGTCCTCAGTGCTCACCTAGCTATGTGTGGGATATGCTTTGGGGGTTCCTCCATGTTGAGGTTGAAATGGCTCTGCAACCTCAAGGGGCTGGATGAAAGAGAGTCTGAGGCCAGGAGCAAGACGGAGGCAGGACCCTGTTCCAGTTGCTTAGCCACAGAGGCTCCCCCATGTCGTGGGGCTCTTTGGAGCTCAAGGTCAACGGTAAGGTTCACACTGAATTTTAAGGTTAGTCTGCTGGCCTTTGACCTAAGCCATAGCACCTGCGAAGTACCCCTTTCTTCCAGCAGAGTTCTGCTTGGTACCTGCAGGTTTAGTAACTGGAGCTCTGTGTCATTCTCTCTTCCTGGTCCTCAGGTTAAGGATTCTGAGATCCTTTCCTTCCTGTGGTCGATGGGGTCTTTGCCACCTGCTACCCCCCACGTTTTTTGACATCAACTTCCTTCTCACCTTCCGTTAACTTCCTCATGCCAGCTTTCTTTGACATCCTCCAGCTTGACCTCATCTCCTCCGCCATCAGCTGCCAGGAACTCCTCTCTCCTGTGGTACTTTGGTGGTCAGGTCTTGCTCCAGGCTCCAACCCCTTCCAGCCTGGCATCTCCAACTTCCAACCCAGCCAGATTTCTGACTGACATGAACTGGTGATCCTGGTTTAAAGAAGAAAAGCATCCGTTTGTGGAAGCCCATCCTCATCATCACCAAACACCAGGAGAGCTTCTCGGCTGGGGGCATCTTTGCCAGTTTCATTCTGCAGGAGGAGAGAAAAGGTGGAAAGTGAACAGAAGAGGAAGGGAAAGGAGGAGAGAGGGGAAAGAATCAGAAGAGAGAAAGGAAAGAGGGACTCCAGCCGAGGGAAGAGAATGTTTGAAGTCTTTTTCCAATATCTAAACCGGGCAAGTCTTGTGAGCAGCAAAGGGTCAAGCGTTGAAGATGAAAAGGAGACCCAGTGTGTGTGTGAGTGAGAGGAGGGGGCATAGGAAAAAGAGAGGGGGAGGACAGAGCTGATTCTGCATGAAGGGCTGAACGCAGGAGAACAAAGGCCGATGTCACCTCACAAAGGAACCTGTGTTTGATATTCACATGGGTTTCTTTCTGGTTACTCTGCCCTGGGCTCACTAACCGGGAACTGTTGAGTACCTTTTGGTTCCTCTCTGCTTTGTCCTGAAACCCCATCCTCTACCTGGCACAGATAGGATGAATTTTGGAGAAGTTCTGTCCTGGGCTATGAGGTGTGTGTGTGTGTGTGTGTGTGTGTGTGTGTGTGTGTGTGTGTGTGTGTGTAGATGTGTGTGTAGATGTGCCTGCCAGGTGCAAGGTCAAATGGGGTTATAAGAGCTTTGAAAAGGGACATGTCAGGTGATGTATGTACAGAACTCAGCAGAGCATCCATCTTCTCCCTTTCCTTCCTCTGCTCTCTGTGCCCACGAGTCACTTCCTCCTGCCTTTTCTTCCTGGGGAAGATGCTCAGTTTCATCCCTTTCTCCTCAGCCTTTAAGTGTTCAGTATTCTCATTTGCAGGTCAGGGCTGTAGGTCTTTCAGCCTTCATATATTCCTATCCCAATCTATTATAACCCTTTAATTTAAATGACACTTTACAGAATAAGACAATTCTCATTAATGTGTACCTGTGACAAGGACACATGAACAAAAGCTCAGAGAGGGGATGTGCCTTGCCCAGAAAAGCACAGCTAATGAAAGACAGCTGGAATGAAAATTTGGTCTCTCGAGTCCAGATCAGTACATCCTGCACTGTCCAGAGTTGAGTAAGTAATTGATTATTTCATGGTGCTATTCTTGAGGGTAGATACCTGGGTTTCTATTTCCCATAAACATCTTCAGGGCCTGGCCCACAACAGGCTCTCAATCAGTGTCAGTCAATTCACATTTAGGTACCCAAGGGAACCCTGGCCACCCTTGCTCGGCATTTTCTCCTCATCGCCACTTCTGCCTTGATGCTACTCGCTCAGGCCTCAGAGTGGCAGCCCACATCCTGCTAGCCAGCCTGTGCACACTGTAGAGGAGAGCTGCCCAGGAGCCCAGCCACTGGTCCACGTTCTGGCAAGACAGGAGAAAATCAGGAGGCATTAGATTTGTTTATGTATAGCTCAGACAGGTAGAAAATAGAAGCAACTCCGCTCTCATTGCGACAGAAAGGAGCCAAGACTTCGTGAAAAGCAGGCTTTCTTCTCCCTGAGAGTTGAGATGTTAGAACAAGACTTCCTGCAGAGGTTGTAGAAATGGCTCCCCTGGAGGTCTTTAAGAGCCGGAGAGTGACTGGCTTTCTAGTTGGATGTAGGCATGAAGGCAATCACGCGTGTGGGACCAGGACACAGGCAGCTGGAGGAAGACTCAGCATGCACCAGTCCCGAGCCAGCATCTCCAGGGCTAAGGGCAGAGAAGGCCAGGGAGGGGTGGCAGACCTAGTGAGGCAGGTTGGAGGTTCAGACAGCAAGAGTCCCCTAACAGACTGCCAGGTTCCCGGTGCACACAGCCCAGGCTGGCCATTGGTGTGAGTGGCTGGTGCACTGGGGGAGGCAGCATAAAGACAGGGCACACATTCTGGGCCCTGGGGTTGACTGGACCTTCAGGGACAAAAGCCACATTTTTTCTTCGAGCAGAGGAGATGCAGAAGCTAGCCTTTCAAAATGCTAAACACGCCGGGCGGTGGTGGCGCATGCCTTTAATCCCAGCACTCGGGAGGCAGAGGCAGGCGGATCTTTGTGAGTTTGAGACCAGCCTGGTCTACAAGAGCTAGTTCCAGCGCAGGCTCCAAAGCCACAGAGAAACCCTGTCTCGAAAAACCAAAAAAAAAAAAAAAAAAAAAAAGCTAAACACGTGCCACTGAGCCTATAGAGTGACCTGGGCAGTGGTACGCATGCAATCCTGTCACCAGAGAAGCTGGGGCAGGAAGATAAGCTCAAGGCTAGCCTGAGCTACACGGTAAGATCCCGCCTCAAAAACAAACACAAAAGAAATCCCAAATAAGCCTGTGGATTGGTCTTGTGTAGTCTCCTTAAGCACAAACGCACTTCAGGAGCACAAACTACCTCAGATAAGAGTGCCACAGCCTCCTAGAGGCCTCACTTTCACCAAATTTACTTCTATTATGTGTGTGGGGTGAGGAGGATGTGTGATGGGTAAAAACTAAAATATGTAAGCACACAAAACTAATAAATGTAAGTGCACCGTGCTGGTACATATGAAATTGTGTAAGTAGGTGATAAAGCATGGCCCTCCAACAGAGCTTTAAGGCTCTCTGTGGAGTGACCCCTAGATCAAGGTGGGGTACACTAGTCTTCCCAGTCCAGAGCACTTTTTGCAGGAAGTTGCTTCAGAGCTGCTCTCATGGGTACAAAGCCAGATCCCAGTAGCCCATGCGCTTACTCTTCAAGTACCTGCACACCTGTGTGTCAGGCACGATGCTTTATGACAAACATGAGGATGTTTATATATTTTCTGTGGCTGAGATGAGGAAATGGGCTCTGAAGGACCGCCAAAATCCTCACATGGCTAGGCTGGGCTCCCTTTTGCCAGGTGTTGTCCATCCCTTCCCCCATGCAGGCTTTTTTTTTCTCTGTGGTGGGCTACCCACCCCCATGCTTGTTCCTTTGGTTCAGCAATTACCCAGCACCCATGCCCCATCCCACCCTCCCCAGAGACTCCCTGGCAGGAGGGGCAGGTTGCAGGGAAATTCAGGATCATCAACAGATGTACCGGTGCCTTCCTGCCTTTTCTGGTGCCCACTTTTACAAGTAAGGACATCAGCACGGAGTCACCAGCATCCCCAGGTCAGGAGGCAGAGCATCCAATTCAAAGCTGGCCAGTGGAGTTCCGGCTCAGTGCATCGCCCAGGGTCGCCTGGAAAGTAACCAATTCGGTGAATGGCCCAGGATGGATTGCTCACCAGTAAGCATCTATCCAGGGCTTGTTAGGTGCAAGCTCCGTTAGGCCACGGGGGAACAAAGATAAATAAGACCTCTCTGCCTTCAAGGAGCTTACAGCACAGCGGGGAATTGATGCCCAAATCATGCTGAGAAAGAGATAAAGACTAACAATGGGCTGGAGAGGTGAAACTCAGGACTCTCTTTTTGCATTTTACAACCTCCTGCCAGCAGGGGCGCTGTGATACCTGAGGTCATGCTTCTAGTAACCTATAAACCCCTTTCGTGGGCAGTGGTCTCATCCTCACCTCAGTCAAACATTCTTTCCCTGCAGCTCCCCGCAGTCACCTCAACCAAAAGCCAGCCCAGCCTGGGTCACCAGTTGACCCTTCCCTTACAGAGCGTGGTACCCCTGAGAGGCTACTGGACACACACACACACACATACACACACACACACACACACACACACACACACACACACACAGTCTGCTTTAATGCTTTAATTTGCCCCCAAACCTGCGATTCTGCTGTTGTATCCATTTCACAGAATAACAATAATAATAAAGCTGGACTAAAGGAAGCCACACGTAAAGAGGAAACCTGGGAAAGTCCGTCCATCCCACTGTAGCTGTTGCACACAGTCTCTACCGTGGGCCTTGTGACCACCCGGGTGTGTTGTCCGGAAGCTGAGATCTAGGAAGGCTGAGGTTACGCCCTGCAGCTGAAGTTAAGGCCCAGGTCTGACACGGGGCTCGTCTTCATCCTGGGGCATTCACTTTGGAAACCACGCAGACCTTGCTGTATCTTTTCAGCCACCCTGAATCCACCTGTTTTGAGGAGCCTTGAGTCTGCACTTTACTGATGTGTGAAAACAGAACAGATAGTCTTGACCACACTATCTAGAAAAGCTAAAAAGACCGCCACCTGGTGGCTTTCTGGGTGCTGACGAGGAACCTGGGCTGGTGCTGTGACCTTATGTATAAGAAAGTGACTTTATGGAGTGCCCACTGTGCCAGGTGCTGTGCCAAGCACTTGGCCTGGTTCCTCTCATTCATTCTTCACACTCAGTACATGAACTTGGCCCGATTACAGCATCGTTCCCATTTCAAAGGCAAGGACACTGAGGCTCAGAGGCTAAAGGACCTCCTCAAGGTCATGCATCCTACAGTCCCTAGCATTCCAATCCAGGTTCTGACAACTGATCCCGGCATCTTCTTACCCTCTCTTCCCCCTCCAGACTGCCCAGGCCTCACAGCCTCAGGCCCTCACACTTTTGTCTCTTCCCTACCTGCAGCCAGCCTGACCTCTTTCTCTTCACACAAGGCCTTTGCATTTGCCAGTCCCTCTATCTGCAGTGTTCTCTCAGGTCTGCCTATTCCTGTCACTCACACCTCGTCTAGGCCACTCCCTTAAAGAGGCTATTCCACCCAGGCATCCAACTTGCCCACTATCCCATCAGCCCAACTGCATTAGCTTCTTAGGGCTTAACGTTCTCAGAAGTTGTGGATTTTGCCTTTGCGCTCTTCCTGGGGCAGGTCGGCTGAGATCAGGGAACGCCCATCCATGAAGACTCCGTTCACTGGATGCAGAATTGGAAGGCAGAGGCAGGAGAGAAGAGGTCCCATGACTGACCTTTTAATCTATTTGTCTCTAAGGCCTTCCCAGCCCCCTGTGGTTTCCCATCGCCCTTGACTCCCCACTCCCACCCCTCACCATTGATGCCTCTTCTATCTATCCAGGGCCAGTCATGAACTCTATCAGAGTCAAGGCTTGGTTCAATGTGATGGGAGATCTACATAAAAGATCTAAGTGAGATGGAAAAGAATAGGCTCACATTTGGTATCCAGGTTTGATGTAGCTTTAGTGCCTGAGCTTTTTGGTAGAGTTTGTTGTTAGTTCTGGTAATTAACTTGCATCTTCCCGATATAGCTTGTGACCGTTTAGAAAGGGGTTTAATTGGTCATTCAGGCCTGGACCCTCTTCTGCTCTCCACCTTTCTTACATCCTCCACCACATTCAGAATCTGGAAAGGTAGATTAGCATCTCAGGATTATAAACTGCCTGTTCTCACTCACCCACACTTGGACAGGCTCCAGGAGCCAGACTCTGGCTCTCACATTGGAATTTAGAGCCCGGCTCTTAAACAGAGAAGACAGGCCCAGGCTCAATGTCTAGGACCTGCCGGTAGAAGGGGCAGGCTGCACGCTCGCACGCGTGAGTCTGTGGCCACAACAGGAGGAGGTAAAGGCATCACTGCCAAACTGATGCCGTTGCAAGAGTGAATGAAGGCAGGAGAGCTGGGCTGCTGGCTAGGCAGTTGCGAGGTGTCAGGGTGAGCCTCCTATCCTCTCATTAGACCTACCATTGTACTGTGTTTCTTCCTGATTCTGGGGAAATCAGCAGAGCCATGTGATTGCTAACTCCCGGCAGTGCTGGTATTCCAGGCCTTTCTCTGGGAGTGGGTATGAGAAAATACTTGAGGAAAAGAGGTTATTGTCCACCGAGCAGGATCCCGCTGGCCTCAGGTGCTGAGCTGGGCACGTGGCCACGTGTCTTCCCAGCAGCTGCACTGGGGGCCTCTGGTTGTCAGGAGAGGAAATGAGGGTGAGCACACACAGCCAGAGAGCCTGGAGCGGAGCAGGCCAGTGTTCTCTCATTTATCACAGGCAGCTGGCACCTCACCTCTTTCCTACCCTCTGCTCCAGAAAGCCTTGTCCCTCACAATGGCTGTCCCTTCCCATGGAGCACCAGTTCAATCCTCGCAGTGACTCAGAAGGGGCAGCTTAGCTGGGGATCAGATTGGTTGGTTTGGTTCAGACTGCCACCGGCTCCCTGTTAGTTCAGAGGCGAAAGCTGACCTTGGTGTAAGTAATGGGCAGTGGGACCTGTGTCACAGACTGGCCCTATGGGACAGCGTAAATCTGTAACTACAGCATCCGCTGTCCACCGAGAGCTGCATATGTGCAGAAGCCAACAGCAACAGCAGCAAAAACAGCAGGAACAACTAACTGTCTGGGCTCCAGGCACAGTGACACTCCTGTCTGGACTGTCTACAAGGGGAGTGAAAAAAATACTTAACCCTTTTTCCCTGGCTATGGAGGCTGGGTCTCCTGCTCCTGAAACTATGAGACACATACCCCAAGGCTGAGCTACCAGAATGGACAGGCATCTTATGTTGGGATGATAGTAACTCACCAGACAAGACAAGAGGCTGTATTTTTCTCAGTGAAAAACTAGAAAACATGACCTGGCCCATTGGTTCCTGGGCAGAACCTTGTAGGATCAGAAGCAGCTGTCAGTACTGTTCTCAGCACGGTCTTCTACTTCTTGGTGCCCTCTGTTTCACACTCTCTGGTTATCATGCTACTGCCTGGCTACCCCAGACCCTCCCACAAAGGTTCATCACTCCGACAACCCAGCTCCCTCCAGAGTATCCCACGCTCCAAAACTGTCGCTTCATATCGACACCCAAACTGACTCTTTTTAGGCTAGATCATCCTTTCCTCATTCATATGGGGGAAATTTTAACAGCTGATTGGTACAATTCACACTAAGATGTGAGTGACTGACAGCCACCTGCAGTTACAGATGTCTTTTAAAGATGCTAGCTGATGTCTTACTCACAGGATCTCAGCTGCCTGGCATTCCAGGATCTGTGGGGCCAGGCCCTGTGGAACTCAGTAGAGAGAGGCCACCCTCCTCTAGGGACTGTTTTCCACAGGGAGAGGTTTTATCTGATCTCCCTGGTCTCCGAACAGAGCCCACTGGATATAGAGAGCCCTTCCAGCACCTTTCCCGTTGGCATCACCTCACCTTTCAGAACCCCCTCTTCAGTGAGAAACCATTTTAATAAGGCTGTAATTTTGTTACAGAAGTTTGTAATTAAATATCCTTAAAAGAAATGAGGTTGCGGGTCCCTATCTCCCAATTTATCATAGACTTAATGCCCCAAGTTACACGCTGTTTAATTAAGAATGTATTCCCGTTGTAACTGCATGCAGCTTTCTGGTCTTGGAGATAGGCAAGGCTTGGAATTTATCATGAAGGATGCTCTCTGTTTTTGTTATCCTGTTTACGGAGAGATCCAAACTGAGGGCAGCCTTCCTACTCAGGAATGGTAGGCTCTTCCGCACCTCAACCCTGCAGGGCCTCTCTCTTCAGCAAACCCATCCTGCAGTCCTCAAAATCTGAAGCACAGCACTAGCGTCTTCATTTAAGGAACTAACATGCTCCCCCTGCTGGCTGAGGGCAGCCAATACACCTGTGTGCTGGAAAGCCATAACCTTGTCTTTGGTTTCTTGGGAAACCATGCTTATAGAGCACCTACTGTGTGCTAGGAAACTATAGTAGCATCACCTACTATGTGCTACGCGCAATGCTAAGGGATATAAGAAGGACCAGGCCCCTTTTCCCAAAGAACTCAGAGTCTGATAGGAGAGACAGGATGTCTACCCAATGGGCTAACATCTGCTAACTACAGGATCACAGAGGATGGAGGAATTACTTCTTCCATAAAGGCGAGAGAGACTCTGCGGGGAGGCTAGCTTCTGACCTGCATCTTGGAACTGCTAGTTTGTTTGTTTGTTTGTTTGTTTTACATTACCAGGGAGAGGATGGCCAGCTAGGAAGATGCTGAAGACTCCTGTGCACAAGTGAGAGAAGAGCTTCACCAAGGTGATGGTGGTAAGGGCTGGATCAGAACCTAGAACCCACATTTTCTCACTCACCCAGAATCCCAGGCCTAGAGGGCGGGGGCTGGGGAGGGAAATGCAGATGTCAGGGAAATGGAGGAAAGAGCTCGTGTTGCCGCAAGAAATCTAATCCCACTTACTGAGGAAGTGAAATGGTCTGCTTAATTTAATTTCCTAATTAGATGGAAGTTCTGTAGAAAGCTTGCTTTGTTAAAAATGTGGAATTTTTAAAAAAAACTTCCTAAAATGTTTTATGCTGCTTTCCTGCCTTAGTAAGTGAAGCAAAGGCACCCGTTCAGTCACTGATAACCTGGGTCTTGCCACGTCTCATAGTGCAGCAGTGGAGAGCAGACACACAACACAGAGCGTACAACCTTAGCAGCCCTCAAACACACCGTCGGCAGTGGATTTACCTACTGCAGTTTTCTTTATCATCATCCACAATATTTAGATTTCTTTATCCATGTGGATAAGAGCATTCTGGTCAAGCCAGGGACCTGGCTCACTCTACCCCAGGCAGTTGAGGCTTTTTGAGTTGTTTAGGGAGACCCTCCAAAGCCTCAGGAAGTGCTACCCACTCCCAGGACTCTGCTGGGAGGCTGGACTTTGCCAGGAACCCACAGATACTTGGAGGTGGTTTGTGAAGGAGCAGGCATGGCGTTCTACAGACATTGACTAGCTCATGCACATGTCCCTACTGGGGTACCCCTCCCCAGAAAGTTAAGAGAAAGTAACAAAACTGGTCCGGATTGGGTGTCAGCTTGGATGTGGAGGCTAGTCTGTTGGATGGTCTCCAGTGATTCCTGCTTTTGAGAGTCATGTCCTGTGTAGGCGATCTCCTATGCAGGGATGGTCCATGACACCAGACATGATGGGGTGCTCTTCCTAGGTTTGGATGGAGAGTGTACCTTCCATCTTTGAAACTGTCTGCCTTACAGATCTCCTGGTCTGGGGAAAGCCTATTACCACTTTGTGAGCCTCACATAGAGAGACCCAAGGGACAAGGACCCAAGCCACCAGTCACCAGCCATGGAAGTGAGCCTCAAAGCAGAGCTTTCAGTCTTTTCAAGTGACAGCGGCCCTGTTGGTATTTTGACTGCCACTTCAAGGGAATCTAAATTGGAACCACCTGGCTCAACTCTTCCCAGAGTTCTGACCCCCGGAAACTGGTGCGCGCAGGGGGGGGGGCGGCGAGGAGTGGAAATGGAAAGTGACTCAATGGAAGTGACAGGACAAGCTAAAGTAGACAACCAGTTCTCTTAGAGTCCTCCTTAGGGCGAGGGACTTTCAGGCACTCTCTCCCTAACTCAATGGCAGCATACTCTTGCATCCTGAGATTTTTAATTCCAGATGTAGCTGTGACACTCAGCCAGCCTAGTTCCCTCATTTACAAATAGGAAAGGTAGGACCAAAAGGGAGTAGCCTTGTGTGCAGACATGTTGAGACACGACTCAGTGCTCTTGATTTGGGGCTCAGCTTTTCATCCCCCATTCCTATTCCCAGACCTTACACAGGTCCTCAACTCACTACTGCTTCATTTATTGATTAAAGAGTCCCTACTGTGTTCTAGGAGCTGTGCCAGGTCTACAGCAATAAAGGGGCTCCGAATACACTTGGGGACTATGGGAAAAAACCTCTCATTGAAATAACACAGACAAGAGGTGGAGATTGGATGAAACAATGAATCAGGAGATGTGCGTCAGGGCTTGTTCCACCGCACAAGTCCCAGGATGAAACAATGAATCAGGAGATGCGCGTCAGTGCTTGTTCTGACACACACGTCCCAGATTCCTTCATCATTCTTTGGAAATGAACCTTCCAGGCCAGTATCCAATATGAAGACTAAGATTAAGACACAAGTTTAAGGGCTAGTGAGATGGCTCAGTGGGTAAAGCCTGGTGACATGAGTTCAATCCTTGGAACCCATGTGGTGAAGGAGAGAACCGACTCCTGAAAGTTATCATCTGATTTCTTCACGTGTACTGTGGCACACTCAGGCAAACACACACACACACATAAATAAATATGACAGTTTTTTTAAAAAATTATTTATTTACTTTTACATACCAATCCCAGTTTCCTCCTCCCTCCTCTCTTCCTGCTGCCCCCTTCCCTACATCCTATCCCCCTTCTGCTTCTCAGAGAAGATAAGGCCTCCTATGGGAAATCAACTAAGCCTGTCCCAACATCTTATTGAGGCAGGACCAAGCCCCTCCCCCGACCCCCATGCCTAGGCTGAGACAGTGACTCCTAGAGAATGGACTTCTCAAAGTCAGTTCATGCTTTAGTTAGATCCTGGTCCCACTGCCAGTGGCCTCATATACTGCCCAAGCCACACCACTGCCACCTGCATTCAGGGGGCCTAGTTCAGTCCTATGCAGGTTCCCCAGTTGTCAGTCCAGAGCCAGTGAGTTCCCACTAGCTCAGGTAAGTTGGTTCTGTGGGTTTCCTCACCATGGTCTTGACCTCTTTGTTCATATTATCGTTCCTTTCTCACGTTGTTTGTTCTCTGGGAGGTTGGTCCAGTGTTTAGTTGTGGATCTGTGCATCTTCTTCCATCTGTTTCTGGAAGAAGGTTCTATATTCTCCAGGGCTGTAGACTATAGGCTGGTTATCCTTTGTTTTAT
>JAQHUG010000175.1:2416177-2459409 GCA_028555095.1 Dicrostonyx torquatus
TAAGGATGTTGAGCATTTCCTTAAGTGTCTTTTGGCCATTTGAGATTCTTCTGTTGAGAATTCTCTGTTTAGATCTGAACTCCATTTTTAAAATTGGATTATTGGCAATTTGATGTCTATTTTCTTAGGCTCAGGATTATGGAGATGCCTCACTGGGTAAATGCTTGCTAGGCAAACTTGTGGAGCTGGGTTCAGAAGATCTATGTCACATCTATAAGCCTCGCACTGAGAAAGGGGCGTTGGAGCTTAAGCAGTAAGCTGTGGGTTCAGTGAGAAGCCTTGCCTCCAAATAAGGTGATAAGCAATAGAGGAAGGCACTCGATATTGATCTCTGGCCTCAGCAGGCGGGCGTGTGCAGGCACATGGGGGTGGGACCATCGTATTGCTGGGGAGGCAAATGTGGAAGCACTGTAGAGGAAGATAGATCTTTTTGAGTATTAGGCGTGCTCTATGCACCCTTCAACTTATACGGGACACTTTGTGTCCTATAGTCAGGGTTTCCTGATATGTTAGAAATTCATCTGTGAGTGGTCCATGACTCAAGAGACCAAGTACTCTTAATGTTATCTAACCTGTTATTTTACATGAGAAAATGAGCATAAAGAAGGGCCCATCTCAGAGCAAGTTGCAGTAAATGAGACCTGGTCCCCGCAGCCGAGTGCTGGCTTACAGGAACTACACAGAACCCGAGGAAATACGGTGCTTCAGGAAGTCCCATGCTGGTATTTATTTTCTTTTAATATCTCTCAGGGACAGACAGAGTGGCTCGGACAACCAATTCTGTGTTCAGAGCCAGGCTAGCAGGCACCAAAGGATACCTCCTAAGAAGAGGGCAATTAGAGAAACCGACAGATAGAGTCAGAGAGTTAGGCTATGTAGCAGAGTCCCCAAACAGTTGACTTCACAGTGATCTTTGGCTGGACCCAGGGTCTCAGGGGGCTCTTCTCCCACATGGCGATAGTTGACCTTGGGCTACTGTGTTATCAACCAGTTCATCATGTGGAGGAGCTAGGTCTTAGTGCCAGTCACTTGCTCAGTCACGTCTTGTTATTTAGTAGCCACTAGCCAGCCTCTTTTCCTGCATGAAATGGGGACCCTGATGGCCCTTCACACCACAAGCTTTTCTCAAGGATCAAGCAAGCAAATTTTGCAGAGCGTCCAATCCAGAAGACAGCAGTGTACTAAGTGCTGTATAAACATACGGCAACTAAGGACAGCAAACCAACAACCATATTTCTTCAGGTTTTGGCTTTTGTCTATACTTTAAAAATGGTGAGATTTTAGTTAGACATGGCAGCACGCACTTCTAATACCAGCACTGCAGAGACAGAGGCAGAAAGATAGCTCCAAGTTCAAGGTTAGCCTGCCCTACAAACTATCAGGCCAATCAGAGCTACATAGTAAGACCCTATTTCAAAAAAAAAAAGTTAGCTGATTTAAAAATCAACTTCACTGAAATATAAACTTGCCACAGTCATATGTACCACCTGATATAGCCATGATTATTATATAGTGGCTAGTTCTATGCACGGTGTGTACGTGAACATTAGGATGGGTGACTTGTGACAGACACGTACGTTCTTAATCACTAGCTCAGTCAGGGTGCAGAAGGTTCCATTACCCCACACAATTTAGCTGCCCTCATCCCAGGCAGCCCCTTTATTTCCAGTTCCAGCTCAGGTGACCCTGGTCTTTGTCATCAAAGGTAGGGAGGACATAGTTCTATCAGTGAGCAGCTGTCAGGCAGCCATAGTATAGGTACATATTTATATATTTATTATACGATCTGACTACTGTCCCCCATAGGTCCTGCAATCACTTTGTCAGACACACTAAAAAAGATTATTTTTAAAGACAAAAACAAATGCAAGAAAATTATTAAGCAAAAGAATGACTCATAAATAATTGGTAGAGGAGATGTGAAAATATTTGTTTAATTCTTGAAGGTTTTTTTTTTTGTCAGTTTGGCATTACGCCAAAACAAAATTTTACACCAGATAAACATAAGTATCAGTAGACAGAGAGGAACCATTGAGCACATTGGACACAAGTTTTCTCATAATCTTCAGGAGCATCTTCAACCCTGCCACAGCCCAGATCTGGCCACACATCGAAGGATTCAGAGCTGCGCAGGCGAGGTCTTGGGTGTCCACTCAGTATGTAGGAAGGCAATCAGAGCTCTCCAATACCCAGGGCCTTGGCAGGAGAGGGCCCCTCCAGCTGGCTGAGTCCACACTGGCCTTTGGAATAAAAAGGGCCAAGCTTGAATTTGGCGGGCAAAGAGCTGGCTCAGGTTAGCACGGCAGCTGTGTTTGCGAAATGCTTCGTGTCCATAAAGCACAGTATGCATTGCAGGACTTAGGGCATCCCACGTCCTTAGAGGACAAGGCTGCTCCAAAGCAAATTAAATAAGTATACTGTAAAATGTCAGCTAGTTATTGGGTTGCATCTACTGCTATTGCTACTACTACTAGGGTGGTCAGCCATGCAGCTTGCCTGGGACACACCAACCTTAGCCTTGATAAACCTGCTCCCTTTCCTTCTGGGCAAATTGAAAAGTCTAGTCACCCAGGGCCTATGATTAATCTTTAAGTTTCGAGGCTAGCTTTCACATACCATGGTATTAGCCAGAACAGGCTACCATAATAAATACCACATATTGGGCATCTAAATAGCAAATACACATCTCTGGTTGCAAAGGTCAACGTTCTTGTTAGGTCCCTGGTGAGGTCTTTTCTCCTGGACTTGTCAATATGGTTTCTTTGATGTGCCCTCACACGGCCTTTCTTCTGTGTTCACAGGAGGAAAATGACTTCTGGTGTCTCCTCCTCTTACAAGGCAGAGTAGGATCCACCTCTATGACTTATTTTAACCTCAATTCCTTCTGAAAATGCCTCATCTCCAAAGTGTGCATTTTGAGAGGTTACAAATATTCAATTATACCCACTACCACCCATTTGTCCATCACCGCCATCATCTTAAGTGTGGCTTTGGCCTTCACTGTCCTGCCCCAGGATGGTTCCCACACAGGCAGGTGTGCCTGCCATCCCATCCTGCTGTTGCCTACCGTTTGGTTCTCAGCATTTTGCTGCTCATGAGGAAAGTTCTAGGACCTAGAACACCCACTTCCTGAAGCCACACATTTATACGAGCCAGATCTAGAATCCCAGGAAAGAATGTTCTGGTCCTCACAGCCCCAGCTTTCCCTTTTCCTGGCTTTGCCCTGACAATGTCCATCTCACCAGCAAGAAGCCCACCAGCTACACAAACATGGGACTTGTGAAAGCTAATGAGGGTCAGGTTGCCAGCCCTCCTGGAGGTCACTGTCACCCAGAGACATGCCCCAGAGCCCCCATGCTGGCCTCTTCCTGTCGCCGGGACATCATTAGAAATGTTAATTATTAATTATCACTAAAAGCCCTTTTTTGCTGCCTTGCTGTTCTCCAGTGTTCTTGCTGGTGCTATCTCTCTTTTCCACCTTTCTTTCTGTAACTGGATCCTGGTTCCTGGGTTTCTTGTTTTCCTTCTAGGCCTCCTCCTCTGCTTACCTCTCAACTACAGCCTGGGAACCAGTGGGAAACATTTGGGCACAGCCTTTTACCAGAACACCTGCTTCTTTCTTTCAAAGTAGGGAGGACCCAAGGGCCCAAGGACACACAAACGGGAAAGAAGCTGGGTAGGACCTGGGTGCTAATGTTCTCAATGACTCCCATTCCTTCCACCTTCTTTGTAGCTCAGATGCTAAGGCATCTGTAGGGACACACACGCACACGCTCTCGCGCGCACACACACACACACACACACACACACATACACACACACATACACACACACACATACACACACACACATACACACACAATGTTCCTTTGGGGTGTTTGTGTGTGTGTTTGTTACTTTTGAACCTGACTTTTTCTACAAAAATGTTCCTATACCCATTATGGTACCGAAATTCATTCAATCACGGTCTCAGACCTCCACTGTTGATGAAAAACAAGAGTCCAGAAGAAGAAGGAAACAGCTCAGAATCACAACTGTGTGTGGCTTTTTCTTGAGCCACATGATTTGATGGGAGGAACATGGCCTTGAAGTTGAGAGCCCTGGTTTGAATTCATGTTTTGCTGTGTGCTTGCTGTGTCAACTGAGACAAATTAAATGGGCACTCTGAGCCTCATTATTGAAACATGGCAATAAATTTTCCCTCTTTGGGATATTGGGAAATTTAATGAGATTATGAGCTTGCCTGCCTAAAAGTAGGTATTTAATATACATTTGAGTCTTAGCCATAAAAAAGAAACAAAAACTTGTTCTTTCTATGTGACAGAGCTGAAGAGCTGAACTTCTAGACACTTGCTATGTCCCAGACACTACTCTACATGTATTATACATACTAATTCTACTAACCCATTTAATTCTTGTGATAACTTTCAACAGAGACCCTATTATTATTATTTATTATGGCCATTTAGTAATGAGTATTATAACAATTGCTTCTGAAATAGACAGTCAAATAACGAAATGTTAAATAACTAGCCTGAGGTCATATGCTAGTAAAGAGAGCTAGTAAAGGCTGGGGAGCTCTAGGATGGTTTGGCACCTAGAACTTTCACACAATAATATAGCTACCTATCAGATGTAGCCGACGGTACCAAAATGTCCCTTGATGGTAGTTAGAGAAGTCCACATCTGACTCTAACAACAGCAAAGAAGATGTAAACACCAATAGTTTATATTGATGACATATTTGATATATTGAAGTTACAAAATTAATCTCATCCACTTCTTTAGTGTATGTGTGTGAGTATATGTGTCTGTCAGTGTGCCTGTCTCGTGTGTGTGTGTGTCTGTGTGTATGTGCGTGTTGTTTTTAATCAAATTCAGGACTTCACATATTGCCAGGCAAACACTCTTTTATACCCTCATCTTTCTTTGTCCCATTTCAATGCTGATTGCTAGAAAGCTTTTGTTTAGTGGCAGGGATCATGCACTTGGAATGCACAAGGTCCTGGCTCAATCTTCAGCATTAAAAAAGAAAGAAAGAAAGAAAGAAAGAAAGAAAGAAAGAAAGAAAGAAAGAAAGAAAATTAAGTAATGTGGGGCTTACATTGTATGTTCATTGGACTACGTGGCCTAAACCCTTTCTTGTAACCCCTAGCATATTGTCACCAGCAGTGAGGATGTGTGGAGACTGAAGTGCTCGGTTGTGTTTGATGCAATGGCAAAATCGCTGCTAGATCAGAAATGCTGCCTCTCGGGATTCCATGATTCTATCATGTCACTATTAGAGGTTCCTTCTTACTATATACATACTTCTCCAGGACCATCCAGAAAAGCCCTTGGGAGACCAAGGCTTTGACCTTGAGTGTCCCTGACAACCATCCAGCTTAAAGGAGGGAGTGAAAGAAAAGAGGGTTTTTCCCTAACGAGTTTGCTTCCCAGTTCTGCTTCAGGTGGTAGGATAGTTCCATCAGCTTCAGCTGACATCCCAGCCAGCGTCATCAAGGCCTGGCAGAGGGGGAGACAGGCAGAGGGAGAGCCTTGGGCTCACTCTCAGGGTTGCCAAGACCAGCTTTGCCTGGGCATCTCAGGTCCTTGTTGTAGGTACTTTTTCTAATGACAGACTAATACCTCTGCGAGCCCACTGTAAGACAGTTTAACTTTTTTATAAGGCTCTTATTTTATATTGAATCTCTTTACAGGGAGCTCAAATACCCAAAATAACTCTGAGTTCTATTTTCTGGAACTGTTTCCTCAAAGTTGCAGAAAACATGAAAAGGAGTCCAGTGTTCCTAAGACTTGCTGAATCAAACCCTCAGGGGGATGGTCAGAAATTTCCAGCCTTGATGTCACCAGTACCTGAGTTCAGGTGTGATTAGATGTAGCGTACATTGTCAGTAGCTTTTCCTAAAAACAAAGTGGCCAATTTCCCCAATCATCTGCTTCTTAACTCAAGATGTGCCTGCTTGTGGCTACCCCTCCGGCTGTGACTTGCTCTCACTTGCTTCCAGGACTGTTTCTGAACTGGAAGGGAAGGGTGTGGCATTGCTGGCACACAATGACACTGTGCATACCTGCACCCCATCTGTCCCCACCCAGGGACATCAGTAATTCCGTAATGCAGGAGAGCAAGGAATGAATCACCCATTAACTAGCACTGTGGCTTGCTGTGTGGTCAGCCGTGAGCTCAGGACCTATGGCTATTCTCTCACTCACCTCCCACTTCTCGTCTCAGGAATCTCATTACTGGCTTGTTTTATTAATGAAGATGCTGAGCAGAGATGTTAGGTAACCTGCTCAAGGTCACTCAGTTGGCAAACAACACATCAGAGCAAGGTTGTGAGCAAGTAGGTAGTTCCATTCTTGGTGGACATATCATTTCCATGATGGTGAGAGGTGGCTGCAGGGATCTGGATGATCCTGTTCAGGGACCTCAAAAGGCAGTCTGGCTTCCTTCTAGAAAAGGACTCCAGATACACAGAACATTGGGAACCACACAGGGCAAAGACAACCCTCTGACCCTGTCCACAGGACAGAGTTCCAGTGAACCCTTTGGGGAACGCTGCCTCCATCAGCCTTGAGCTAAAGCCAGCTGACAAACCTGTTTTGCTAACCCTATACCAACCCATCTACCCAGTTCTTGCCTTTGACTATTTCAACTTGGTGTGGGGGGGGGAAATCACACTTTCCGATAAGAAGCAAATGAGAACACGGAAGACCAGGAGCACAGCAGTGAGATATAGCTGTGTGTTTCCCACGCCAGGCTCCAGCCCTGCTAAGACGCCAGCTGAGCAAATAGGACAAGAAGCTGTGACACTTCTCCAGCCAGCAAACTTTACAGGAGGCCAAATCATCATGAGCAGTATGACTTGGATTGTTGTGACAACGACAAGCCATTGTTAGTTCTTTGCTTTCTAGCAGGAACAGGGCAGAGAGAGTCTAAAACTGGGATCTCTGGTGGGAATGTAGTGGGCACGTGAACCTTATGTGTCACGTGGGTCCAGCGGAGGAACCCAGGTGAATACGGCAGGTGAACATGTCCATAAGGAGGCCTACTTTGGTTTCCATGTGGTGGCTCATTATGTATTTGCAGCAGTATTCCCTTTGACTTTGTCCGCCTGGACTTTGTCCGCTCTCCACTCTCTCCAGACTGCTTCAGAGGCACGGCTTAGCTCTGCACTGTCTGCCTGCCATCCCCAGAGTATGTTCTCCCCCTCCTCTTTTTCTGTGCATCTGTGCACATGTATGAGTGTTCATGTGTATGCATGTGCATTGTGGGGGGGTATATGTGCATGTGTGTAAGGTGTATAGGGATGTCATAGGATAGCCTTTATTTTCCTGAGACAGGGTCCCTCACTGGCCTGGAACTATTCTGCTCCAGCAAATGTGAGGGGTCTGCCATCTCCTGCTCCCTGCCATTGGATTGCCAGCATGCACCGTGTGTTTCTTTTCATATGGGTGCCGGGGTCAAATTTAAGTCCTCCTGCTGCAGAGCAAGAGCTTCACCAGCTGGGCTGCCCCCTCAGTCCTGTGCTCCCCTCTCTAAATAATCTTCCTCTGTCACATCCAAGATGAGCATGGCATTTCAGACAGGACTGACCAGTTCTGAGCACACAGGCCGTGTGACGGTCTAGACCAGAGACACTTTACTTGCCCCGATGCAGCCAAGATGGTGTTCATTTTACGGATCATGTGTCAACCACACAACATGGTTGGACCAGGATGAGCTAGTGGGCGACTTACAAATAACAAACAAATAGGTCATTTTTGTGTGGATTGCTGCCAAACCAGGTCAACCCCATCCGGTACTCATGCAATTAATTTTTAACCTAAATGCAGAACTTTGCATTTCTCTCTGTTCGTTTCCATCATGTTGGTTTCGTCCCCCTGTTCCTTCCTGCTGAGGTCATTTCTTATTTCCATCCTGACACCTGTAGTGGTAACTCTGGTTCCCAGCTTTGTGTCTGTTGTGAATGTGTTTAGCCGGCCTCCTGGGCCATCTTCTGAGTCACAGGTAACCACACCCGTGAGGTCATTGCCAAGGACGGAGCTCTGTAGCATGCCACTAGAGACCTCCTTTGGGTTGACACAGAAAAACTCATCAACATTCTTTGACTGTAGTTGCTCATACGGCTATGACTCCATTTCCTGTCCCCTGACCTTGTTCACATTTCCCCATCATGGCCTCAAGGACACCAGGCAATGTACTTGTCAAACACCACGTGCAGTCGAGATACCCTGGGCCTGTGCCATGACTTTGATCTTCTGCTTGAGCGAATTGCTGCTGATGTGTGAGGAGCAAGATATTTACTTGTGTGGGGTGGGGGAGGAGATAAAAAATAATTGTATGACTGACTAAGGGAGAAGCTCATTTGAAATCAAAGTTTATCTCTCGTTCTAGAAAGTACCATCTCCCTCCCTGCAGCATTCATACTGTTTCCTTAAAATAGTCTGTTGTATATCATGGTTGTTACATGTGGTTTTTTTCTCCCCTATAAACTTCTGAACTGCTTCCCCCACCCCTTAAGCTACATTGTTATCTTTTATCACTCTGCGGCCAGGGAAATGGCTCAGTTGGTAAAGGTGCCTGTTGCCAAGCCTCCTTGACTGAGTTCAGTCTCTGGGCCTTACATGATAGAAGAAGAGAACCAAGTCCTGTGAGTCTCCTCTGACCTCCACACATGTGACTCGGTGCATGCGTGCATATCACACACACACGCATATACACACACACACACACACGCGCCTGCTGTAAGCTAGGTAGAGCACTTGCCCACTGTGTATAGCCCCTTGGATTCTTAGCCTTTTAGTATCACAAACAAAAACAAAATTGTCTTAAATCATCAGGGATTATCTAAATCATTAAATTCAAATGTGTAAAAAATTATGAAGCATAGATCTCGGACTGATGCAGAAGCTTAAAAATCGCTCACTTTGTGCATTTAAAGCACGTAGCTCAAAACCTTGCACGGTGTTGGTGCCTGATGGATATTTGGATGTTGCACACATACATAGATGAAGCTGGTGGAGGAGGCCACCATACTTCCCTTGCATTCACACTGGCACAGATACCAAAATGATTGTGCCAGGAGACCTAGAACTCAGATTATGGTGGAGATGAGCGTAATTGCTGCATATGTAAATCCATGACAACTATGTATACCTGTGGGGAACAGACGAAGTCCTAAGTGAATGTATATTGTTGGCATGGGCACAGCCGTGTCAAGGGCTCCAGTGCCTCAGACCCATGAACACTGGCAAAGGTGTAGTAGGAGGCTGCTTGTTTGTTCCTGGCTGCCCAGACTCCCAAAATAACCACACAGAAACTGTATTAATTAAATCACTGCTTGACCCATTAGCTCTAGCTTCTTATTGGCTAACTCTTACACCATAATTTAACCCATTTCTATTAATCTGTGTATTACCATATGACTGTGGCTTACCGGCAAGGTTCTAGCACATCTGTTCCCAGTAGTGGCTACACGGCGTCTCCCTGACTCTGCCTTCTTTCTCGTAGCATTCAGTGTAGTCCCCTCCCCCACATCCCTGCCTAGCTCTACTGTGTCCTATCACAGGCCAAGGCAAATTCTTTATTCATTAACCAATAAAAGCAACACATATACAGAAGGACTTCCCATACCGCAAAGCCTTCCCAAGTTCAGGCCCAGAGAACTGGTGAAGCCTTCCTCTGATCCATGTGTGAATGCTGGCAGTGTGTACAGAAAGCATCGACCAAAGTTTCCTTCTCCATGATGCTTACAGCTTGAGACTGTTTCCCTACAGAAACCTTCTACTGAGATTGGCTAACCCCTCCTCCTGTGCTGTACACAGTAAACACGCTGAGGTCCCGGGGTTGCTGCTCTGCTGGCACCTCTCCATCAGGGCACTCCTGACTCACCTGATCCCAGCTTTTCTCTCCATGTGTCTGTCCATTCTCCATCCCCTCGTATCCCAGGCAGGTTCCCAGGACCAAACCTCTGTGTGGGCAACTTCTCTCTCAGTCCCCCTCCAGGGAGACATGCCTGGCCAGAGGATGCAGACCAAAGAGGTTTCCTTAGATACAGGTGAGACAAGGGATCCCAGAGAGCAAGAGCAAGGACAAATGATGAACTTCAAGAGTGGCCATGCTTCCAAAAGAAGTTAAGCCCATGGATTATTGGGGCAGAGAGGTGGACACAGGCCTCTAAACCAGGAGTGCAGGTGGTAAGTGAATGTTAGAAAAATCAAAGCGCCAAAGTGATGTGCATTAATACCTATAAGTGCCAGGTGACCTCAGAGCTTTTACTGTGACCAGGGAAAGTGGCATGGTCCCTGAGACACGTGGCTCTATAGAAGACCCAGATCCGAGCAAACTGTTAAGTGACTTGACTCAGAACATCTTAAACTTTCCCATTTTGACCCTTCTTTATTCAAGGAATTTTTATATGACCCTGAGTATATAAAATAGGTATAAAACATTTGCTGATACCACTTTTGGGTATATACCCTAAAAGAGACATGGATCTAATCTACATGGGAAGTAGAAAAAGACAAGATCTTCTGAGTAAATTGGGAGCATGGGGATTATAGGAGAGGGTAGAAGTGGAAAGAAGGGAGGGGAACAGAGATGTTCAATCATACCACAAGGACATGTGCTCAACTATGTTCATAGCAGCATTATTTGTCATAGCCAGAACCTGGGAAAAACCTAAATGCCCCTCAACCGAAGAATGAATAAAGAAGATGTGGTACATTGACACAATGGAGTACTACACAGCAGAAAAAAATAATGACATCTTGAAATTTGCGGGCAAATGAATGGATCTAGAAAATATCATATTGAGTGAGGTAACTCAGATCCAGAAAGACAAATATAATATGTACTCTCTCATAAGTGGCTTTTAGACATAAAGCAAATAAAACATTTGCTGATAATAAATTATAAAAATATTTTGAAATAATTCTCTGGTGTGTATATACTTTTACTGTTACTATTTATTAAAGATTAAAGAAAATCTACATATTCATGAGATTGATGTCTTTGTTTTAACATAAAGAATTGACTTGGCTGAACATCTGAGCATTTGATATCTCAGGAAGGGAAGCACCTTCAGATTTTTTTTGTTCTACAGTTTATATTTTGATTTTGTGATCATCAATATTAAGAACACTGTTTCTCATAAATATGTAATAAGAAATGGCAGAAGTATGTTTAGGGCCATTGCAGAAAGAATTGGAAATTCTGTTCTAATTCCAATTCAAATTCATTTAGTAATTTCTGTGAAACAAAACCCAGCAACTCAAACTGCAATTTTCATTATACCTGTTTTTCTTGAGGGAGGGCTGCCCGTGCCATGGTGTGGCACTCATATGAAGGCCAGAAGACAGCTTTCAGGAGTTGATTCTCTCCTACCATGTGGGTTCCAGGAATGAAACCCTGGTCCCCATGCTAGGCAGCAAGAGTTTTTCTTGCTGTCACCCCGCTGACTCAAGTGGTCCTTCTCAAAGTCAGCATTTGAATACAGAGCCATCCAACAACACACATCTTAGTGCTTCCATGCTGAGGAATGAGGGTAGAAAACTATTAAAGTCTTTACTGTTATTAAACCATGCGTTTCCGTAAAAGCAGAAAACTGTATTTCAATAAAAAAAAAAACAACACTGCAATTTAAACTTAACAATATTCTTGAGTGTGAGTCAAGGCGCTTCAGGCAGCCTCTGGTGCGGGCGCACGGTGTGGAGGCATTTGCGGCATAAAGTATGCTCGTTGTGTGTTCAGTATGAAGGGAAGCTACAGGGTGTAACACAGGTGATCGTGGCCAGAAGCACCTCAACTTCATTCATTTTTGATATTGAATTGATGTTTGGTCGTTATGTGTTTAGAAACAGTTTACTGCAACCCCACATTCTGCTGTGTGACCTCTCATGAGGTTGAGACCCACAATTTAAGATCTTGTGATCCATTCCATGCTCTCCCTGCTTCGAACTGGAGAAATGGCAGTACATTCACCCTGAGTGTTCCTTATAGCATCCTTTTCCGAACATCTGCCTGCTGTCTGTTTTAATAGAAGTGCATGCTGGACATTGGTGGTGCATACCTTAATCCCAGCACTCGGGAGGCAGAAGCAGGCAGATCTCTGTGGGTTCGAAGCCAGCCTGGTCTACATGAACTGATTCCAGGATGGGCTACAAAGCTACTGCCTCAAAAAAATGCCTCCCCCCCAAAATATTATCATGAAAGTGAGATTCTATGCTCTAGGGCAGTCCTGGGCTCCAGTGCCGGTTCTGTCCTTTGTCGCTGTGTGATCTTGGGGGAGTTCCTTAGCTTTTCCAAGCTTTGAAGACCTTATCTGCAAAATGGGGATACTAATATTTGTGCTTTGTTTCTCTTGGGAATCTGGCGTGAACATGTGTAAGGATGCTGTCAAGGGAGCTGCACTAAACTATATATCTGTTACTGTTAACTATGTGACTTCCGGGGAAAGTCACCCAGCTTCTCTGTGTCTCATTCTTATGAACATGATAATCTTAAAACTTTCAAGGCTATGGGATGGGATATGTTTTCTTTTTATTGCATTTTATTGAGTTCTACATTTTTCTCTGCTCCTCTGCCTGCCTCTCTCCTCCCCTTCAACCCTCCCCCAAGGTCCCCCATGCTCCCAATTTACTCAGGAGATCTTGTCTTTTTCTACTTCCCATGTAGATTAGATGATCCATGTATGTCTCTCTTAGGGTCATCATTGTTGTCTAGGCTCTCTAGGATTGTGATTTGTGGGCTGGTTTTCTTTGCTTTATGTTTAAAACCCACTTATGAGTAAGTACATATTATATGTGTCTTTCTGGGTCTGGGATACCTCACTCAAAATGATGTTTTCCAGCTCCATCCTGCAAAATTCAAGATGTCATTATTTTTTTCTGCTGTGTAGTACTCCATTGTGTCAATGTACCACATTTTCCTTATCAATTCTTCGGTCGGGGGGCATTTAGGTTGTTCCCAGGTTCTGGCTATGACAAACAATGCTGCTATGAATGTAACTGAGCATGGGGACATACTTTTTTAAAGCATCAGCAAAGTTTTTTGTTATTTTTTTAAGAATCTTACTGGTTGTTTGGACAGCTTAGGAAGCCTCACTGTTTTGCATACACGTTAAACCCAAGAAGATACCCCAAGTTAGGGATTCAGGGACAGTATTTTGGGAGGTATTCCTGTGATCTTTTCAAAACATTATGCAAAGAATGTTCCACACACAACATAGTGTCTTTAACTTTAATTGCATTTTCAAAGAATCCTACAAACCCCAGAATATTAACGAATACTGCCCTGGGTGAAGAAGTTACACTATAGTTTCCCAATGTTGCTGTTCTTTTTGAGTTGTGGGGTTTCTTTGGGGGTATAGAAAGACAACAGAGTTAGAATCATGCACATTTGGGGAACTTCTCAGTGTGGATCCATTTCCTTTGGATCTGTCTTCAGCATCAGGGAATCTATCCAAGGTCAGAGCTGCCAGACCCTGCCTGCTTCTGAGAGCATAGCATGTGAGCCTGAGCTAGTGAGTTATACCTTCTATACAGGCCTGCCCATTTGCAAAGGCTTTTCATCTCCTGTTCAGGTTAATCCCAGGCAGGCCTGCAAGCTCACTGAGCACTTTGTCATCTGTGATGCTTAGAGCTCACAACAGTGGTCTCCAGAGTTTCTGTGCACAGTGGAACTAGCATGGCGAGCCTTCGGGAACAGGAGAGAGCTGTGTAATAGTCCAGGCTCTGGCAGTGGGACAGGCGGATCACCTAATTCAAGAACTGTTTGATTACCACAGGGAGAGGCAGAGGGATCTTGGGGGTCCTTTATCAAATAATGTTGTTAATGCTTTTACTCACTCTTGAGGATAGTGAAGCTGGGCATGGTCCAGCTCCTGCAGTGTGTGTGAGACAATGCGGTGATTCCTCCCTGCTCCCCTGTCTCCCATGGCAGACCCACCCTGCTATCCCATGCCCCAGGTGTTTCTTCTTAGAGCCTAGCTTTTGCTCTAGGCACTTCTCTTGCTCTCTTTACCTTCCCTTTTGCCGTGGGACATTCTTGTTTTAGATCCATTTGGATGCTGAGCAGAGTAGATGTTCTCTCTTGGTATAAGAGTGTCCAGCAGAGACACGGAGTCCATGGAGGAGAGAGATTTGAAGACCCCAAGTCATGGCAGAATGATTAACAATTGTGGTGTTATGCAGTATGGTTTTGCCAGCATTAAATGCGCGTATATCCTCACAAATCAGTCATATGCCGGTCGTTTGCTAAGAGAGAGGGGGAATTGAGACACATGGAGGGGAAGCTCATGACCTTCCCATAGTCACACAGTGAGTAAGCAGTGATGACAGAATCCAGGTCCTGTGAATCTAGCTTGGGAAACACAAATGCCTCCCCAGGAGGAGAGCACAGTTTCCTGGCCCTGCTGCCTCATCTCTGGGTACAGCCACATCAGGCCCTTGCTGGGACAAGGGTTCCTGAGCCAAGGCACTGTTTCTGCATTCATGTTTTGAATGATGTGTCTGACCCATTTCTTTATTTGTAACGTGGAGACTCTTGTCCTAGATCCATGATGTGGCACTCACATGAAGGTCAGAGGACAGCTCTCAGGACTTGGTTCTCTGACAGAGGTATATGGATCAGACAAGCCCCTGGTATGGAGTCTCTTAAACACTGGGCATTGCCCAACAAAGGATGTTAACCATTGTTACTGGGTTAGCACACCTACTCCCATGGTCAGGGAGTACACCCCCTATGACTCTGCTGGAGTTGGTGATTCAAGACCTTTTCATTCCCTTCTCCAAGACAGACATCCTGCCTCCAGTTTCCCTTCAGAGGAGCTGACAGGAAACAGTTTGTCTCCAGTCTAGAACTCGACCCAAATCCCAGGAGAAGATGTACCAAGACACCAACCTGTTTGCCAACCCCTTTGCCCGGGTGCCCTGGCCAGCTCCCAACACTGTAATCAATCATGGCTTGTAGCAGTCACTTGATGTGTGATATCACCACTGTGCTCTTCTGCCCTTGTGCCCGTTCTGTGCCCAGCACCAGCCCTGTCCCAAAGGTGCTAAGCTGTATTGCTTCCAAGACTGGACTCTGGGTCCTGGGATATGGAATGATGAGACTAAGTAAAGAAAGAAAATGGTAGCCACCTGTGCTGTTTTTAGATTTATTTTCATGCCCACCTGTCACAGTATGGAGAGCGGAAGACTCTGATGGTGGGGCCACACTGTAGGAATTAGGTGGATTCTGACTGCAGAAGGCCCATGGTGGGACTGCTGGCTTTCCTGTTTATGGGGATCTAACATCTAGAGAGATGGGATACCCAGCAGAAGGGACTGATGGAGGCTTATCTTGATGGAAAGCCAGATCTCTCAAAGTAAGACTGTCCCTGGTGGGTTTTCTGTGAGCTCCTTGCTTTACAGATGGGGAAACTAAGGCCAGGATTATATGAGTGGAACCAAAACTAGAACTGGGTTTCAGCCCAGGGCCAGTGAGGTAGTCTGGGTGACATTCCACCTTCCTTCCTGAACATATCCACCTTCCGGGAAGGTGTCTCTGTCATTGGAAAGGTCTTGAAACTTGAAGGAATAACACTGGTGTTGTTTTGAAGGTAGATTTTGCTCCTTTGTCGAGGAGAAAAGCAGGAGTAGCAGACGGCATAGAGAGGGCTGAGAGAGTCTCAAGGGGACATGGACCTTCCCCTCTGTGGTCCTCTGCTAGTCCCAATTCACTGTCTCCTTCTTGCCGTCTTGATGACTTTCCTTCCTGTGTCTGCTCCCATGACCATTCCTACTCAGCCATAAATAGAAGTACATTCATCATTACTTTCTGTTTTTAATGAATAATACACCATAGCCCCTGATCTGAATTTTAAAATCTCTCTCCTTTCTCTCTCTCTCCCCCTCTCTGTCAACTTACAGCACTTACTTGCCCACTAAGTACTGATTAGACATCTGCTAGGTGCCCAGCACTGGGCTAGGACTGGAGGTACAGTTGTGACCAAGGCGGCCTGCCGACATGCAGCTTCTGCTCCAGCGGGACGCTGCCTGCCTCTGTCCTCATCCCACACTTAATATAGACTCTATCTGTATCTCTGTATCATTTTCTTCCTGGTACCTGTGTGTGTGTGTGTGTGTGTGTGTGTGAGAGAGAGAGAGAGAGAGAGAGAGACAGAGACAGAGACAGAGACAGAGACAGAGACGGAAGGGATAGAGGAAGAGAGAGAAGAGAGACAGGGAGATGAAGAGAGAAAGGAGAGAGAGGAGAGAAGAGAAGGAGAAAAGAGATCCTTCTGTAGAACAACCTCCACCCTGGTGAAAACCCATAGTCTAGCACAGTCAGCTTTACGAACACAGGCAGAAGGCAGAGCAATGATCAAGTCAATGGTTTGTCCCCATGTCCTAGATCCACCCTGCTGTTTCCCAGGACTCACTATCATAGTTGGAATAAACAGTGGTTGCAGCTGACTGTCACCAGGGGCCTCTCTAAAAGAAGTTTGGGAATGGGTACTACATGGTGAGCATAGTGCTGGCCATGGAACAGAAGCTCAGAAAGATTTACTGGATAAGCTTGAGTAGGTGGGAGCTTGGTGGAACTATGTGAGGGAGAATGAGACTAGGTGACCTAGTGATGTGTGACCAGTCCAGAACTTTATCCCAGAGTCACATAATCCTGGGCCTTCACAGTCTGGCCTTTTACTTCCTGTTCATCCTTAATTCCTAGGAACCTTGTTGCTGCCTTCCCTATAGCTGCTAAGGTTTGCAAAGTCTTAGGGAATGTCTGTCAGGGAGGGGGGTCTTATTTATCCCAGCAATGCTCCTCTCCAGAGCAGACAGACCAGGGGAAAAGAAGGCTGGTTGGTGCTTGCACAGTAAGTGCCTATAATCTGCTCAGGGAGGCAAACTCGGAGCCTTATCCCTCTGAGCCAGAGATTAAAGGCCTGGACTTATGATTGCAGCTCGGCTGGGGATCTCTACCACACACCCACAGGGAGCCCCAAGAGCACAGCTGCCGCTGGAGGAAGTCAGCGTGGGGGACTGCCGGTGGCAGGCTGTTGAAAACAAATGGGGCAAAGAAACGATTCTGATGCTATCGATTGGAGCTGATGTTTGCAGAACAGCCGGAAATGACTTACTTGGCTTCAAAACCAATAGGGAAACTGAAGTCAATGAGCCTAGGACAGATCTTGCTGAACCTTGTGAAGGGGTTTGGATGTCCCTAGCCCATCCTCCAACCCTCCCATACATCACCTACCACTCCCACACCACTGAAACCTTGATGGGGGATGAGCCTGACTCTCCCAGCTGGCCCAGCTCCTTCCTCCCTCCCTTTACCTCAGATGGCCTCCAGCCTTAATGCCTTCTTCAGCCTCCCACGAGCTGGCTGGCTGCCTCACCACCACATCTGGCCTCTGGTTCCCCCTGGCTGCTGTCATCAAGGCTCCACAGCGTGCGGAGATGTGGATGAGCGCTCTCACCCCTCAGGTTCGACAGACAAATGGAGGTTTTGGAGTTGTTTAGTTAAAAGGAACTCCACTAGTAAATTACAAAAACCAACCAGGGCAGAAAATTCAGAGACCTTGGGATGTTGCATTTACAGAGTAGGGGTGTCTGAATCCACAGAGCCTCCTTTGGTCCCCCTCTTTCCCTTGCTTTCCCCCTTCCTGTTTGCCTCTACCTCATATTAGTTTAAGGGACTCAGGCAGCATGTACCAAGATGGGATTCAAGCAGTATGGATTGTGATGGGAGAAAGGCTCAGGCTGAATGAATGGGAGAAGCACCTCAGGTTGGCTCTCCAAGTGCAAGAGAGGAGGAGGGAAGATGAGGGGAGCAACTTGGCTTCTCTGTCATCTCAAAGTGGTTCTGCAAAGCTGCCTAGGAATGCTGAAACCTTCTTCAGTAGTTCAGGCCAAGGGCTGCCTGAAGAATCTGGTGTTGTCCAAGAATGGCCCCGCATACCCTCCAACTCCAGGCCCTCCACTCGGCTCCCTCCTGGGTTAAGAGCAGGCCTTGGGAAGCATGGTCTTGCTGTGAACAGTGTTGAGAGTCCAGCACCATGAGCAATATGCAATTCTGCTGCCTGCCTCAGTGGCCTGCCTGGGATGCTCATAGGGCCACATTGACTCTGTGGGCCTAGGCGAGCCAGAAGCCGATGCATAGGCTGAATGTGGACTTAGTGAATGGTGACTCTATCTCATTCTTTTCTGCACCCATGTGGTTTGTTTTCATTGCCCCCTTCCCCACAAGGCTTTCATGGTCAGTAGATCTCAGACTGCTTGTTTCTCCCCTGCAACCCTTCTCAGACATTTCTCATTTGCTCTCACCTTTAGCCTACTCTTTGCCTTTATTATTTATTGGGTTTACTCTCTCTCTCTCCTTCTAGGATGTTTATTTTTAAAAATTTACTTTTATTATTTTTAAGTGTGTGTGTGTGTATGCATGCACGGGGGTGTATGCACGCATGCACATGTAGGTATGTGCATGTGAGTGCCAGAGGCATCAGATACCCTTGGAGCTGCTGCAGTTTTAGGCAGCTGTGAGCCATCAGATTTGGGTGCTGGGAACCAAACTCATGTCCTCTGTAAGAGAAGCAAGTGCTTTTAATCACTAACCCATCTTTCCAGCTCCAGGATACTAATTTCCTGGGGGCAGGGACTTTTGTCTGCTTCAGTGTTGAATCCCCAATTGAAAGAGTGCCTGGGATTTGATAACAACTTTCAAAAGAAAGGAAGAATGATTATTCTGAGCAATCTTTGGGGTCAGTGTCCCTTGTAGCCAGGTGAACCTCAGAAAGAGGGCAACTCCTTTAGAACTTGACCATGTTAAGTCTCTTCCAGGGACCTGCAGTGGTAGGTGCTGTGTTGCAAGGATTGAAGGCATTGGATAGACTTGTGTCCTGGTTCTGGCTCCATAACTTATCAGCTGTGTGACCTTAGCAAGGCATTTAACATTCCTGATCCATAACTTCTTCATCAGTGATGCAAGGACAAGAATCTGCCATTATCAAAATGGTTATAAGGTTGCATGACTATTGATGAACTCAAGCAAGCCTTTAAGAAGATTCTTTCTATTTAAGATGTGGTACCCACTCATGGCTATTCAGTAGAGGGAGACCTTCAGGTCAACCAGGTTGCCTAAGGTCTGATGTTGAGAGGACACACAGTGAATGCTGTTAAGTCATTCTAGCCAACTTGGAGGTTGCTGTTGTCATTCCTACTTTACAAACACAGGAACTCAGGTTCACTCACAGGCACAGAGCAAATGGTAGATCCAGGACTTAAGCTCAGACTTTCTGCATGAGAAGGGAGAGTTTCTAGACTATAGATATGCCTGAGGATGGTGGATCTTTTGCGTCAGCTCTCCCAAGAAGAGAGTCTGGGATGCAGGCTTAGTCTCAGAACTCCTTTAGCTTGTGGTTATAGGACGTATGGGTTACTTCAGTTCAGTGGAGGGGGACAGCATAGCCTCACAAACATCGTGCCCACTGACTTTATTGCAAGCACACTCTTTTCCAGTTTGAGTGAATCATCCTTGGTTGGCAGGTAAACTTCTCTAATTTTTTTTTAGCTGCTCCTGAATTCTTGACAATGTTGAGTCATTCCTTGGCAGGACATTGCCAATGTTGTGGCAGTTGGGACAATTGATGTAGGCCAAGTGGCTTAGTTAGCTAACCTATCTGTTTTCTTTATACATGGCCGAGTTTACCCCTGTTCTGGGGAGTCATTGAAAGATCAATGTCAGTCCTTTGGTCCCTGCAGAATGCGTTTGCAATTTCAAGGGCGGGTGGAGGTAGGTGAAGCTGGAAGGGGATATTTGTAAACGGTAAGTGATGAAGCCTTTAACAATGCAGGCTAGGTTATTTGTGCTTAAAAAAGACTCAGGCATGCACACAAATACACAAACGCTCTGTGATGAAAAGCTTTGGTGTTTATTGTACAAACAGCTGTGTTTGCCTGTAAATGGTGCAATTACAGCGGTGTTAGGGATAATAAGTAGATTGCCGCCTTAGCTAGGGTCATCTCTTTGAGCATTCCAGGAAGAGCCACTGAAGGGGAATGGCGTGAGAGAGGCACACCAAAGGCAGTTCTTTCCCTAATTCACCCAAACTCATTCTGTTTTCAGAGTTGTGGCTTTTGGTCACTGGTCACTGGCAGATGGTTGTTTGGGTTGTCTATAAAAGATCAAGAGTACAAACACATAGTGAGTAAGTGGTAGCATATTAGTGCCCTCTGCACAATAGCAGAGCAGTTGTGGTTTGTATCACTCTAGTCACCCCACGTCCTGGAAGAGCTGAGCACACAGGTGGTACCGTACGGTTTGGCTATGGAGTAGATGCTCATCTCTGCTGATCACCATTTTTCCCCCGAGGATGAGGATTTCAATTTTTCTTGGAGGAAACTATCTTCTGTCTAAACTTTCTTACTCCATGGTATTCTGTGGGCAGCGATTGGGTGAAAGTGGGTATGTGACCTAGGATTAGCCAGTCAGAGCAATCATTGCATTCCTTAAGTTTCTATAATTGGTTCAAGAGTAGGCATGCAACTTGAATCAAGCCAAAGGTGGGACATTCTTAGTGTGCTGTCACTAAAGACAAAGAGTTATATTCTTGAAGGTTGCTAAGATGGTAGAATATAAATCTGGGGCAGCTAGATTGGGGTGGGAGACAAGAAGGAAGAACAGCCTGCTTGAGAGTCAAGGAAGACAGAGAAACAGAGTGGAGGAAGGAGAGGGACATATCCCTCAGGACATCATTAGAAGCCCTGGATCATGTCATGCCTGCAGCCAATTTATATGTCAACTTTTAAGTTACATGATATGGCAAACTAATAAATTTTCTCTCTCTCCTTTTCTTCCTTCCATCCTCCCCTTCCCCAAACCAAATCCTGACTGATATCCTTTGCTTTTGTGCTCTTCTTTCTGTCCACCAGGCCATAGGCCTCTGAAAGTAGAGATTTTTGCCTTATCCATCTCTGCATCTTCAGAATGAACAGTAGCAGCCAAAGGAGAAAGGCACCAAGAAAGTTCACACCAAGCAAAGTGGCCATAGTCAAGAAGAGAGTCTAGTTTGCTCTCAAAGGACAGAAGCAAATTGAAAAGATAGACACTTTCTGAAGCATTGTATAAAGAGCCTGGGGAAAATATTAAAAAAAATATGGGCTGTAGAGAGATGGAGGTAGAGCTGGGTGAGATTGCCATGGTGATCATAAGCAGAGAATGGTGTTAGTATTCGGAGACAAGATGCAGAAACAAATGGGAAAATCAGAAGCTCAGGAATCCTCATCCAGATGAAAACTGGCAAACAGGAGATGGCTGGATGGATTTTGGAAACTGAAGTCAGAATTTGTGGCTTAGCATTTTACAGAGAAGTTGGGACCATTCAAAGGGGACAAGATGGGGCTCCAGGAATATGCTAACATGATTGCTTAGCATGCACAAGGTCCTGGATCTAATCCTCAGTGCCACAGAGAAAAACATACAAACAAAACTTAAAATGCATCTAAGGGGAAGCCTGGGATAAGTAGGGATAAGAATATTGGATGCTTTCCCAGAGGCTTGTGATGGTCAATATTGTGATTGATCAACTTGACAGAATAGAGACTCACCTAGGAGACAGGCTTTGGGCATCCCTGTGAGATCTTGTCTAGATTATTTTAGCCTGCATATGTCTTAGTTAGGATTTCTATTACTGTAAAGAGACACCATGACCACGGCAACTCTTATAAAGGAAAACATTTAACTGGGGCTGGTTTAACAGTTCAGAGGTTCAGTCCATTATCATCATGGTGGGACATGGCATGGTGGTGTGCAGACAGACATGGGGCTGGAGAGGTAGCTGAGAATGGAGAAGGAGCTACATCTTGATCCCATAGGCAACGGGAAGTGGTCTGAGATACCGGGCATAGCTTTAGCATATATGAGACCTCAAAGTCCACCTCCATAGTGACATACTTCTTCCAACAAGGTCATACCTACTCCAACAAAGCTATACCACCCAAGTGACGCTCCCTATGAGCTTATGGGGGCCAATTATAGCCAAATAACCACAACTTGTGAGGGATTATCTTGAATAGGGTTAACTGAGATAGGAAGATTCACCTTAAAAGTGGGTGACACAAACTGGGTACTGGTGGTGCACGCCTTTAATCCCAGCGCTTGGGAGCAGAGCAGGCAGATCTTTGTGAGTTCAAGGCCAGCCTGGTCTACAATGTGAGTTCCAGGACAGCCAGGGCTACACAGAGAAACCCTGTCTTGAAAAACAAAATAAAATAAAACAAAAAGTGGGTGGTGGGCTTGGAGAGATGGCACAGTGGGTAAGAACACTGGCTGCTCTTCCAGAGGATCCATGTTCAATTCCCAGCACCTATATGGCAGTTCTCAGCTGTCTGTAACTGCTATTCCAGGGAATCTGATGCCCTCATACAGACAGACCTGCAGGCAAAACTCCAACATAAAAAAAGTAAAACTGAATAAACTATTTTTAAAAAGTGGGTGGCACAGTTCCCTGGGGGTTGACATAAAACTCCATAATAGGAGACTATCAGCCTCATTGCTCTCTGCCTTTGGTCTATGGATGAATACAACAGGACTACATTTTCCAGTGTAGGCCCAGTTCACTGAGCCATTGTGTCATCCCTGTTTCCCAACCAGAAGAGGCTTTACTACATTTCAAACAATTTAGGACCCTGACTCTCCACACACTTCTTGTAAGAACCGCTTGGACTACTGGAGTCCTTCAATTTGTTCACAGCTTTTCCCTTTGTATGTGGTGCTCCTGGACAGTGTGGTGCTCCTGGACAGTGTGGTGCTCCTGGACAGTGTGGTGCTCCTGGGCAGTGTGGGGCTCCTGGACAGTGTGGGGCTCCTGAACAGTGTGGGGCTCCTGGACAGTGTGGTGCTCCTGGACAGTGTGGGGCTCCTGGACAGTGTGGGGCTCCTGGACAGTGTGGGGCTCCTGGACAGGGATGGGATCTCTACGGCCTGAGTAGGTCAAACACTTAATAAGTCTGAGCAGCAAACGCTGCTGGGAATGCCAGGGGGATCAGCAGTTGGGAGTCCATTATCCTCTTTAGAATTCTTAACCACAATCCATAGGAAAACTTGGTCAGTAGCCTTTCTTCTCCACCCTCTGGCTCCTCTAAACCCTTATGCCCACAGCATTCAAGAGCTGTTTGGAAGATGTGCCAGCATGGCTCTGATTCTCCTGTGCTCTCGTAGAGGTCATAATTGAGGAGATTCAGATTCTAATTCCAGCTTTTCAAGACCTTTGTCCATTGACCTTAGGAGTCTTTCCTCCTTGAGCGTCTGCAGTTGGTTGGCTGTAGGTATAATTCTGGGAACTGATGATGGAGAGACATCTCAAGTTCTTTCCACCCCCCATGAATGGGATGAAGTGCAGCCCAGAATGCAGGCTGAGCGTTTGGCCTTCATGTCCGCATTGTGCCTTGGGGCTAGCTGCAATCTCTTCAGGCTGACCCTGCTTTCTGCCACACCTCCCAGAAGGTGCCTGGGGTTTAGTTGGGAAATCTAAAATTGGCAATAGCTAAAAAGGAGACAAATATGTTGGGCCACCAGAGACCAAAAGGGGTTCCAATAAATGAAACTTCAACATTTAAATGACTCAAGCTAAATTCCTTCAGAAAGTTCCTGAAAATAAAGATGATTCACTTAAACACCCAAAGATAGCATTTACGAAAAAGGCACTCTGCAGAGAAATCAATCTTAATGTTGCCTTGCACGAGTCCAGAGCTTACACTCTATTAAGAAACGACCCTTTAACCTTTCCCTGGGTCTCTATTACCAGGACCCTCCCAGCTGGATCTCATTCTGCCTCAGCTGTGGGAAACAGGAGGGATGGCAGTTGTGGAGTCAGTCACCTTATGCTGAGCATTGAACCCAGAAAGGGTCCTGGTCATTTGGTCCCATCTTGGAGCAAAAAGCAGAGACTCATTAGAAAACAGTGTCCAGAAAGTCCTGAGCTTTGGAACCTTCTCTCAGAATCCTTGGGCTGAGAGCGGTCGTTTGGAATCTTCTGCCACCGCAGGTGCATATGTTCCTGCTTTCTCAAGAGAAGAAGCAAATCTTTCATCTGTCTTTGGACTCATTTTTTGGTAGCTTAGGACAGTATCAAGTGATGAAGCGAACAATGACATTCTTTTCTTGTCTCAGATCATAGTCTTCCCATTACAGCAGCACTTATATCTATTTGAAAAATAGCAAGACAGATGTATGAAAAACATATTATTTATTCATTCTATGGATTTTCTTTGTTGTCATGCAGAATTGGAAATCCTTTGTAATAGTCTGGTGTGCTAGTAGGTCTGTAATTCAGATATTGGGAATTGCTTGTATTTTTTTTCTTTTTAAAACCAACTCCTCTCTCTCTCTCTGATAACACATATTGAGTGTTTCCTAGATGTCCATCACTACAGTAAATATTTTGTAAGCTCAACTCTACAGGAGTCTCATGACTACCTTATGAAAAGAGATATCTGCTATCCTCTCCCGTTTGGAGATGAGCAAACACAGGTAATGTGAACTAACCCCTTCAAGGCCACAGGAATAGTTAGTGGCAGTTAGAATTTAGATATTTCTGGTTTCAACACTCATGTTCTTAATCATGGCTTCAGCATAGGCAGTTATATATCCTCTGACACCATGTATCTTCAGGTTTGCCACGTAGAATAAGCGCAATAAATGCTTTGTAATTCACTGATTCATGGTGAGGGTTTTTGTCTTGGTAGCCTTCGGGCCTCTGGTTTCATTATCTTTTATCCAAATGTGGCATTTTAACTTTCTTGCATATACAGCATTGAAGATCTTGGATGGCCTTGATTGCCAAGCATAGCTCTAAGTTTGGAATTTCACATCAGGAATTAATAGATGTCAGAGAAGTAACTGAGCTAGAACTCCTGACTCCCGGTCTAATTAGGGAGCTTGATGATGATGAGCTTGTTTACAAACTGTGAGTCATCCATCCCATTACCCAGGGCATTCGGCTTGGTTTCTCCATTACCATCGCCACTGTCACCATCATCATCAATCAGCGTAGGTTTACAGAGCCCTTATGCTTGCCAGGCACTTTTCTGGATTCAGAGGATAGATATAAGGAAGTATAATATACACTACTGGAGAACTTCCAATCCAATGGCAAACCAGAGAGGGCCTCACTGTGGAGGGGATTTAGCCTGACCCTTCAGGAGAGAGCTGCTTGTGAGAGAGGGGGAATCCTGTTAGCGTTATATTATCCGACACAGATGTAAGCAAGGGCAGAGTGGTAAGGGTGTATATGGTTAAAGAAATGAAAGAAGTTGAAAGGTATTTAAAACATATTACCCATCCACACCATATTTTATGTGGCATGAGGCAAGGATCCGGCTTTTTCCTCTATGTAGAATTGCTAAAGACCACAATATGACTGAGTTAACCATCCTTCCTTTCTTCCATAATTAAAAACAATCCTTTTCACAATCAAATGTCCTCAAAGGCTTAGCTGCTTCTGAATTCTGGGCTGTGTCATTGTCCTCTTTGTCTGCACCAGGGCTGGTACCACATTATTTAGATTCATAGAGCCTGGTAATGTGTCTTGACATGTAGTAGAGCAAGAACCTTTGCTTTGTTCTATTTCAAGATAGTTATGGCTATTCTCGCTCATTACCTTCTCCATACACATTTTAGAAGTTGCTAATCAAATTCCCTGGAAAACTCATGAGAAGCAGGAAAGTAAAGCTGTAAGGCGTAGAGGGAGTGTAATGGACCATGAGCCTGATAAAGTGGTTTGAAGGTCAAATATTGGAGGCTTCAGTTGTCCAGCAAAGACAGGCAGAGCCCATAGCACTCCTGGGAACTGAGAAAGACATTGTCCAGACCCTTTCTCCCTTGAACAGCTTGAGCTGTCTACAGCATTTTGCGCATAAATAGCTACAGACCAGCCCAAACACCCATGTTCCCAGAGTCCATAGGGTGGGTTGACAAGGAAGAGAAAAGAAAGGCTTGTCTGCCTCGCACATCCAGAACTCAGAAATGAACTGGTTCTGAAGCCCCGAGGCAGATCCATTCTCTCTGCCTTGGTCCTTTCGTTGCTTCTGCCCCTCGTCACATGCAGCCCTCCCTGGCTGCCATCTGTCACAGTTACAGATGATTGGACAAGGATAAGGAGAGAGAGTTGGCTGCCCATTGTGTCTTCCTCTGAGAACTGATGTCAGCTTTGGATCAGAAATCACGGGAAGCATCCCTGGCCTTTGGGCAAGGAGTGGGAGCACATGAGCTCCCCCCAGGACAAACCTCTGAGGACCCCCTGTCCTTTCATCCATCCTATTCCATTAGCTACAAGACAAAGACATGCAGCAGAGACACGCCTCCCCTCTACTTGCCTCTCTGGCTTCTCTCTTCTGTTTTTATTTATGTCTCCACTCCAAAAGGACTCACTGAACATTTGTTATGAACCAAGTGTCTATCAGGCAATGTGGACAAAAAGGACTTGGGTTCTGTCCTCAAGGAGCTGAAAGTCTGGTGAAGGAGACATCTCCAAATAAACTGACTACCAAACATACAGATTTTTCTTCCTCTCCAAGCACAGTTCTCCCTCAGAAAGCCTCTTCCAGAATAGAAGAAAAAGATGGGGTGGGGAAATGTCAGTATAAAAGAACTCTAGGACTGAAGCATCTTTGAAAAATCTCACCTGGGTTCCCATTTTCTTGGAACCAGCAGGTGATTTCTATCTGTCACTTTTAGAGTCAGCAGAATGGTGAATATTTACACAGCTTCCCTCACTAAACAGCATTAGCCATTGCAGACAGTTAACACAAAAGAGGAGGACAGAATACTCTGGGATATCCTGAATTCCAAGAGGTCATCAGTGAAACATTCTTCCCAGAGGTTTTCCTGAGGCCTGTAACACTGATGTGATGTGTATAACTAGACTTCTGTGCCAGCTCTTTAACTGGGCCAATCTGAGAGACTAGGAGAGCAAGGGATGCGTAAAAAAAGAAACAAGATGGTGGCATAGCCTTGACACAAGGCCCAGTGCTTTCATGCCTTGAGAAAGGAATGGAGCATCAACGGGTTTCTGCATTTCTATTGAAGCAAGTTATGGTGGGATAAAAGGAATGGGGTACTAAGAACGGTATTTAAAATCTCTGACAGTTTTCTGCCTTCAGTATTGTGTAATTCTGTCAGCATTTCCATAGTAATAAAATAGGTGTGGTAGCATCTGTGGTGGTAAGTTTTTGTTTAATTTTATGTTTTCTATTTTGGAGTCTGTAAGCTCTTAGATGTTCTTTTAGCATAAAGCCACAGACCATTTTGTTGGTACGTAGCTGAAGAAATGAGGAATAATAACAATATAAAAACAGTATAGTTTACTTCCAAGTTGAAGAGACCAGATAATACACTCAAAACAGTTGAAGATGTCAGCTAGGCCATCCGTATTAGCTTCTAAACTCCGACTCCAGTTCCATGGAGAACTGCGGACAGTTCCTTGGTGCTGAATGTAGAGCTATAATGAGAATTGTGCTCTTTCCAATTCTCTGTTCACCAATTCATTCATCCCGCAAACATTTGTGAGAGCTTTTTATATGCAGGCAGCATCCAGATACGGGGAGGGGGAGAAATCATTGGGTATTTTAAAGTTGGATATCACCTGGAAGGAAATGGCTAGAATCTATCACAACACAGGTTTCAGAGAAGAAACAAACAGGAACACAAAGACAATTTCAGTTCAGAAAACCAAGTTAAGAAAGATGAGGACCAACAGACAGAGAGAGAGGATCCAAAAGCAGGAAAGGAACAGTGACAGATAAGATCATAGTACATTATACGTGAATATGAAGGTATAACAGAACCCATTATTTTGTAGAATTAATACATGGTAATAAACAATTAAAAATAGTAAACTAATAAAAGGAAAGACTGGGGAAGTTTCCCTAACTGCTGTTATTAACTGAATGTCTACTAATGGCCAGGATCCGTAGATACATTATTTCTGACAGTTCACAAGATAGCTACCAAGAGAGAGGACGAACACGGGTCTGAGACCACATGACATAAATAGTGGAGAAGCATGGAGGTACATGTTGTCTTCCTCCAAAGCCTGGACTCTTGCTCCACCTTCAAGATTCTACATGAGAGTCCTTTTCACCTTGGGGATTCTGAAGGAGAAGGTCGATTCCTTCGGCCCTCTCTTCCCCTAGGGGCCTCCTTGCCATCTTGGCCCTGGAACAACACCTGATAGAGGAGTAGAGATGCTAGGACCATTTGAGATGTGTGTTGAATGCTCATCGGACATCTTTCAGTGAGTTAAACTGTTTCCCTATCTCAAATAATATCAGTAGCTTGCAAGACCTAGGAGTCTGCTGTAGACAAGGCATCAGACAGGCTGAAACTAGTGGAGGAGGGTATCATGTTCTATCATCAGGCCTCTGTCCTTTTTTCAGGCATTCTTCTTTGAACATGGAAATAAGATGACTTCTAGGAGTCCCATCACCCCACTCTCCTTTCTCTGTGACACCAGCATGAAAATAGCTTCTCTCTTCCATCTCCATGCATCAGTCACAGATGAGATGTTGAATGCTCCTGCAGAGGCCGATGCTGTGTATGCTCTGATGGACCAGCCTGGATTGCACAGCTTCACCTGTGGGGAGGGTCAAGCCCATAGTGCACTGACTCAGAGTCTGCTGAAGCAAGGAAGGAGCTCCCTTAATACGAGAAGAAAGACAATGAGGAATCAAGCTAGACAAAAACGAATGGCAAACATCCAGGGGAAACGCAGTCCCATACAATCAGGTTGGGGGCTTCCTGCATGGTTTTCATCTTCTGAGGAGAAGCAGGGAGTATGGGAAGCTAGGTATAGGAAAGCAAGAGGCCCTGCTCTGGAGACTTTTGAGGACAGAGGGGGCAGTTCTGGGCTGCAAAGCTCACTGTTCTAATGCAGATGATCAAGCATGCCCATTTCCCAGCCATTGACCAATAGCTATTTGACCACATCCCCTTCAGATCTTCAGAACAGCTTTGCAGGTAACAAGGGCAGATGTTTCCCACTTCACAGATGAGCAAACTAAGGTGGTGGGGGTGCTAAGGAGACCTTCCTAAGGTCACTTTGTTTGTTAAGTTTCAAGGCTGTAACTTAACCAGCTCTCCAGCCTAAGACTTAATTAAAAGGCTAAGGGAAAAATTCCAACAGGAAACAAGATTGGTTAAGTGATAAAGGACAAATCTCATTGGCCAGGCAAAAAGCTGCAGAGGGAACAACTCTGCCAGTTGGAAAGGCAAAATCAGGAAGCTTGGCCCGATTGCCCAAGAAGAGAACAAAGAAATCGCTAGAATTTATAGGCATAAGAAGAGAAAAATCAAAGAAAGAAATGAGATGCGACCTGCACAACACATAAAAGGAAATAGAAAAAACATTCTTTAAAATACACTGGGAACAAGAGGAAGATAAGGGGAATGTTCCTTCCTAATAGATGATGAGGGGAAGCTGATAATAGATGACACCAGAAACGCATAGGGTTTTAATGCTCTGTTCCTTGAGTAGCTGGAACTAACTGCATACAGACTAGATGACAAGGACAAGGGCCAGAGAGCGGAGGGCCAAGGACAGCACCCACAAGGAACAAAAAGCCTCAGATTACTTAGGGCTGGGGGGGCTAGATGTCATCCTCCCCAGCTCTCACTTCACTGACAATGAGAGGGGGATAGTGCTGCCCAAGGTCACTCAGTTAGAGTTGGCAGAGCAGCCCCAGACCCTGAGCTTCTGGCTCCCGGTACAGCCTGTTCCTCTCCCTCATGGGAGATAGGGAGGGGAGAGACAGTGATGGATAAGCCAAGGCATATCCAATCTAGTGCCAGAGTCAGGCAGGTGCACAAAGAACTGACCGGAGCAGGGGTGAAGGACAGAGCTGAGGAACAGTTGAGGACACAAGGCAAGGAAGAAAATGCCCTGCTGATGGGTTGAACCCTGTAATTCGCCAGGATCCTAGCCTCTGACTCCCTTGGGTTCCGAAACTTGTATCACTGACTCTTGCCAGTACTTGTCTTGCTTTGCATTGCATACCAGTTTCCTGTTGCCACAGAAAGGTGATGCCAACTAGCAAACCACCACAATACCCCAAAGCTTAACACTGAGCATTTGTTTACCTTATTGTGGGCCAGTGATTGAGGCTGGACTCAGCTGGAAGGGGCACCTCAGTTTTTCACTTTGTGGGGGAGGTTAGCCTGTTGTTGGTTGATCTAAGATAGCCTCAACTTGATGAGCTGGCTGACTGGGACAAATGAGATGAAAGAGTTAATGAATGCCCGGGAGGCTAGCTCAGGTGCATTCGCATGGCACGGCAGAGGCATAGGACTAACCAGGTATAAAGACATTGGAACATATAGACACTTTTCAGTGTTCTATTAGCAAATATGCTTATTTCATCCCATTGGTCAAAGCAAATTACACAGCCAAGTCTGAGTGCAATCTGATGGAGTCGGTTCTTTTCTTCCACCATGTGGGTTCCAGGGATTGAACTCCAGTCCTTAGGTTTTATGGCAAGCTCTTGTATCCGCTGAGCCACCCTTCTAGCCCTAGATGGCTATTTCTGAGCCACCATCTACAGAATCATATTATGGCAGCCCCGGTAGCCTTAATAAAACTGTGTTGGCCTTGGTTGTTCCACCAAAGAAAAAAGGTTTTGAGACAGTTCTTCTTTGGTAACACAGCTCCCCTAGACAGGAAAACACTCAGCGGAGACACCATCTGTGTGAAACACCTGCTGGTCTACATTCTGACAGCTGAGCATGGCCAGCCTTTCTTTCTCAGGAGCTCTTAATCTGAACATACTTTCTATGGGACAGATCCTAACTTTCATCTCTGCTTCCTGGACTAGACGAAGGCTCCCCAGTTTTAGCTCCTCTATCTCCCACTGTCTGTACTCCTCCTGAATCTGTTCACCTCCTTGCCATTGGCCAATTGAATCTATTCATTTTCTAGACTAGGATCCTATTGTCACAAGGATGTTTGGATTTTCATGAAGTTAGGATGTCTAATCCTACTCTCTCCCTTCTGTCACCCTCAGCGAGATAGACTTTTCTGGTTTTGTTTTGTTTTTTCCTGGAAGAACTGGATGTCCATATAGTCTTAGAAGTGGTATGATCCTCTTCCAGATACAGTAGTTTCCCATATTAAGTTCTGAGGCAGGAGGACAGCCTGCCAAGGGATGCACCAGCTGGATGTTGAGCACAGTTCGGCTAAGTAGAGGCTGAAGATGGGTCAGGAAGCCTAAACACTGGAAGGTATAAACAGTCCTGAACCGGAAGTCAGGGGACCCTGTTTGGAACCTTGTTCTGTCCATTTTGCCTTTTCATGTTAAGTTCCATGCCCTTGACAGGTGCTACAAACAGAGGTGCACATGGCAGGCATGGACCCTGAGGTCTTGGGGTATTCAATTTGTCACAGTAACACTGAGCAATCAGTCCACTTCTGAACCTCAGTTTCCCCACCTCTAAAGTAAGATGTTTGGATCGTGATGTCTCATGTTCTTTCCTGTTCCAGAAATCCTTAAGAGATGTCTCTGAACCAAGATGGAATGAGTACCTAGAAGATGACCATGACAACTCCGAACACGAAGGGGGAAGTGTGGTTCTGAAACATTCCCAGGAATCAACTGGCTGATGGGCATGGAGAACGGGGATAGAAAGGACAAAAGTGCTGAGATTTGTAATCTGAAAGTGTCACTGACAAGGAGAGACAGAAGTGGGCATAGGAAAAAAATGAGCACTAGTCCACACGAGATGCCTTCCTGGTAATTACATATGAAAGCAAGGCAAACTCACTTTGCATCTTTCTCTAATAGGGAGAAATGAACGCTGTGGATTAATATGTGTGTGTTTGAGTGGACATGAGCAGGATACGAGAGCACTCAGTGGCTACGAAATCATGGGGATGGAGATGAAAAGGTCCTAGTAGACAGCACACTAATTCCAAGCCACAGGTGAGCGTTCCATAGGAAAACAGCCGTTAAGTGGAGCCACAGTGACAGACGGGCACTGCATGTACAGCGGATATGGCCCTTGTGCATCGGAGGCCCACAGGGCTGGAGAAGAAAATAGCCAGGTCATTGTTCCATCCCTGAGGGATTAGGAGCCTGAAACATCATCTTTCTTAACAATACAACTTTTCATCTTCTAAGGGAGCTGAGTGCCTGGCAACCTGATGTAAGCAATGTGTTTGGTGCCAAGGAAGCAGGGATGAGTAAGAAAGGGTCCCTGTTCTAAAATTAGTGTCGGGTGGGGTGGGCAGGCAGACACATGCCTGACTCATGCAGGAAGCCTGAGACTCTTTGAAGTGTTATAAGCAAAGGGAGTTATTTTGAAAGCTGAGTTCTGGGAGGGCCTCATGGAAGAGGTGGCACTTGAGCCTTTCCTTTCATGCTATCCTAATACAAGAGATGAGGAAATACAGAAAATTATAGAAGCTTTGGCAGGAGGAGAAGGGCACAGGGTGACATGACATGAGGAGTAGAGGATGTTCTGGTCCAAGGATGTGACTGAATTTGGAGGTGACTTGTGGGGGAGTCTTCTACCTTGGGTGTCTTAGCGTCCACAGAGAACAGCAGCCCATACTCTGATTTTATTCACAGCTGAGTGGAACCACCACTCAAGGGATGGGAGAAGTTCCTTGCAGTGGTGGTGGGGCAGGAGGGGGTGGGGCACTGGAAGAATCAGCTATAAGCAGGCAGGTGGATATGGAAGGTTTTTACAATGCTGTTTCAGGGGGTGAAACAGGCCAAGCCGCAAAGGCATGGAAGGCTCCAAAGCCTGAGGGACAGCGCAGCAATGAGCTGCTTGGGCAGTGAAGCAAGGAGAGAAGCCGAGATGGCAGCTGAAAAGATCCACAGGGTCAGTGGAGGAGGGGGGTGGGAAGCATCTGGGGCGGGGGAGCCTCAGCTTCTACCTACATTGCCACCTGAGGCCCGGGGCTGCAGGGGAGGGGGCTCCCAGGTGTTGCCTGGATCTGCACAGCTGAGCTGCGGACCAGCTGTGGGACTCCGAGTGGGGTGAGAAGTGTTTAGATGAGAACGCAGGCAGCTAAGCTTCAGATGATGCAGAGTGCCCACTGGCAGGCATCCCAGGGTGTAGGTGTAGGACCAGACCTCCAGCTGCTCCTATTGGTCTCTTCTGTAGCACCCCCTTCCTCTTTTCCTCGATTCCTCTCAGCTTCCTCTAGCAATCCTCTTATCGCCTTTCCTTCCAAGCACAAAAATGTATTAAGCATTTATCACATGCATGCTAGGCCTCTGCACTGAGGGCCAGAGGGCCTTTGAGAGGGGAAAAACCCAGGCCTAGTTCCTTTTTTTCTCTTCTGGATTCCTAGATGGAGTCTTTGGAAGACCCCATGAGTACCCAACCTGGGCTGGGCAAGAGAAACCTTGGGGCTGCTCCATTCTAATAGCCATTGACCCAGTTCACGGCATGCCAAAGGGGACTTGAAGAAGGACTCTCACACAAAGTTCTCACAGAAAGTCTCCTCCTTTTACAGGCTTATTTTCTTCTCAGCCATAATTATCTTGCTAATGTCAATCATATTCCCTTTCTGTTTGCTTTGCTCTAATTCCTGTCCTTCCCGTGTGGTTTCAAGAGAAAGCAGGAAACTTTAGCTGGGAAGATTATTATTATTAATAACAATAGCAGCTACCACTTACAAAGCAGTCATAAAAATGCCAGGCACTGTGTTAAACAAATAAGTTTATTTAGTCCTTACAAGGAACTCTGTAAGATAGACATCATTTCCCTAGAGTTGCAAAAGAGCACACTGACGCCCAAAGAGATGAACTTACTTTGTCCAAGGTCACACAGCTACCAAGCAGCAGAGTCCATGTTCGATGCTGAAGCTACCATAGAGTTTATCTGTCCTAATCAGTACACTAGATTGAGCCTTTGAGTCTTCGAAGATTTACGGGTATCTGTTCTTTGGTATGAGAGTCCAGATGGGCCCCTTCCTTTCTAACCCATGCCCTATAATTCGGATATCATCAATTCCAGTCCCCTCCCCTATAATTCAAAGACATCTTCAGTCCTGAGACCAGGCAGACCTTTAATACTCACTAAGGAACAGCTACATTACCTACATAGGAGGAGGGCATCGGGGTGGGCATTCCACCACCTAGGAATGAGGGGCAGCCAAGGTAACTTGGCAGCGTAAAGGACAGAGCTCAGACACATAGAACACCCGAGGACAAGGACAAGGGAGGGAGCTGGTTCCATTTTTCAATCCTGGTGACTTTATTGGCAGGACAAGGTAACCAAGCGTTGCCAAAGCTAGTTCATCAACCTGCACTTTTCTTCTCTAGCGGGAGCTGACGCTTCCATTCCCATCAAAGCAGGTTGGTGTCCCAGGGCAGCTGTTGGCTCCTGTTATGTGCCTGTACTTGCTGCCTTCTCTCCTTTTCAAGTCCCCAGTTCCCTTCCTGGTTTGTCCAGAGATGACCAAAGCTGTGCTGCAATCTGTCAGCCCGTAGGATGCCTCTTCACGAGTGTCCTCATCCCTGGTGTGTTTAATCCACTCTGCATTAGCATCAAGTCTTTGTTCCAGTGCAGGATGAGTGGCTCCTGTAAGGACTGGTCGCATTCTGAATGCTACTGGATTCAACTCCATCTGTCCCTTTAAACGGGGTTAAGATAAAGAAATACCGTCCATAGTATGGGTGCATAGTCCTGGGTTATGTAGCGAGATCATGCCTCAACTAAAAAGACCTAGGGTTGCTTAGGGCTCTATGAGTGTTTAAGTGACATCAGATAGTTATTAAATAGAGAAGCCAAGAGCCAGGCCCAGGTCGCTCTTTCCATGTACACTGTGTTGTCCCCTTCCCCACAAGAACTTGAAGGTCATGTCTAAGCTGGGCCATAAAGTACAAGGGGTTGATGCTGAGAGAACAGTAAGGAAAGGCATGAGGATGGGACAATCCATAGTGAGTGGCTCTGCTAGAAGGGAAGACAGGAGTTTCTTTACAAAGGACCTTTGCCATGTTAATGACTTTGAACCTCACTTACCATAGGAATGGCGCGTGAGGAGGTGTAGACAGCACACACATCTACTCAGCCCAGGTAGGGATTCCACAATAAACCAAAGTACAGATAGCACAAAGTCCAATTTGGTGAGCCAATGAGCTTCATGAATTTTATGAGTTTTATGAGCTTACAGGAGTATGGATGAGGGGTTGCTGATAGGAGCAGAAACGACTCAAAGACAGCTGCATCATCAAGGTCCATCCCATCATGGGTGACAACTAACAAAAGCTGGGGACCTGGAGCCAACTGCACAGCCTGCAGGCCGCTCAACAGGTTGGACAGTGAGTGTCCTCTGCAAGTGACTCTGCTCTAAAGTTTTTCTGGGCTGCTGTCCTGGTCTTCGAGTCCTTCTGTCTGAGGGGGACTCTCAGCTTTTACTGCTTACTCTGGTGGGGGTGGGGTCTAGTGAATCTGGTCAATTTCAGGGACTTCCTGAAGCAATTTTGAATTGTTTACCTTTCTGCTTAAAGAGCTTCCTGCAAAATGGAACGTTCTGATCTTGGAAGAAACTGCTACACAACAGGAGGGAAGTGGTATCCCCTAATTGTGTTTAAGACAAAGGGGATTCAGAAGGAAAGATCTGACATTGCAGTATTTGGAAATTCAAACGAAAGAATTAAAGTTGAATCTGGCCGTTTGGCCCAGTGAGAATATCCTCGGAGCAGAGACTAGTCTGAAGCTTACTGGTCAACCTAAGAAAAACACCAAAGGACTGTCAGTCTGAGCACGTTGGAACATGCCATGTACCCATAATTCCAGCACTGAGAAGGCTGAGGCAGATGTGCTCAAGCTCTAGATCAGCCTGAGCTAGAATGAGTTCAAAATCAGCCTGAGTTACCTACTGAGACCTTGCCTCAAAAAAATCAAGTGCTTAGATAGAGCAAGGCCCTAGCTTCAGTCCCCCAGAACGTTGGAAGAAAAAAGACTCATGTCTTCCCAGAAGCTCTTGCAATTGACTCTTTCCTGGGCTCTGTCAGGAAGCTTGGGTACTATCCCAAAGGAATAGGGGCAAGAAGGGTTCCCAGGTTTCCATCATCTGAAAGCTCAGATGTCTGGACTCCAGGAGACCACTCGGGGTGCTGAGAACAACTAAAACTTGTGGGGGCTGGGTTCCGTGGAAGTAGGGAAGAGTCCAGGGCTCTGGGGACAGTTCCGAATGGGATTTATGGAATGACGAGAGCCTGAGATCTGATCTCTGTGATCATCCGGGGTGGGGGGTGGCGACAAAGAGAAGGAAAGGGCACTCTGTCCTTTAACATCTGTTCCCTTGGAGGAGGAGATATGCCTCCGTCTAGAGCCTGCCCTGACCACCCCCAGATCTCCTCACTTTCTGTACTCGCTCACTGCAGTTTCTCTCAGCATCTGCAATTTAGAGATGGGTGTGTCCCCTCCACTAGACCGCACTCTCTGTCTGATTAGTGGTCTATCTGGGCCTGGTGCAGAGTGGGCAAGCAGTAAAGGGCAACCTCTGTGTGGTCAGCCCTTCCTGCCTGGCACGGAGCCACCCACGAGAGTGCCTATGCTGTGGTAATAGCTTCAGATCCTTGCGATTCTAGGGCCAGAACTCAGGTATCAGTGGCCCAACAGGACTGCCACAGACCTTGGGAAGTGTGAGGAATTCCCAGAGGGTTTTGGGGGCCATTCCAAGGCCTCCTAAGAGCATTTACTGGATCATTTAAGAGACTAATTCTTCTTAAGTGGATTCTTGTTGTGGTTGTCCTCCAAAAGCCTGAAGTACTCCTTCCTTCCCTCTCTCCCTCCCTCCTCTCCCTCTCTCTCTCTCCCTCCCTCTCTGCTCCTTCTCCTCTCCCTCCCTCCTTCCTCCCCTCCTTTCCTTCCTCCCTTCCTCTCTCTTGCTCTCTCCCTCCCTTCCCATCTCTATTCCCTGCTCCTTCTCTTCCCCCCTCTCCCTTCCTGCAGTTTTTCCTATAGCATAATGCAGAAAGCCTTCCTTCCCTCTCTCTCTCCCTCCTCTCCCTCTCTCTCTCCCTCCCTCTCTGCTCCTTCTCCTCTCCCTCCCTCCTTCCTCCCCTCCTTTCCTTCCTCCCTTCCTCTCTCTTGCCCTCTCCCTCCCTTCCCATCTCTATTCCCTGCTCCTTCTCTTCCCCCCTCTCCCTTCCTGCAGTTTTTCCTATAGCATAATGCAGAAAGAATTGTTGTGTGGTGTTGTTGTTTGTGAAAGACTGTCCTCCTTTCACTTGATCCAGCAACCTGTGAGGTGAGCAAGAAGACGTTGCCATCCCTATTTAATGGGGGTGGGGAGGGTGGATGGCAGAAGGGGAACAAGAGTGAGTTGTCCTATGGGTTCTTAGGATGCAAGCCAACACCCCCATTTTTTTTCCATTTGTGAGAAAAAGGGCCTCTTTTCCTTTACTCCCTGGAAATGCCGTCCCTGGGACACGCTTTTCTACCATTCCTTTGAAAAATGGGGAAAGATTTGTGTTTTAGAGAATGATTGTATAACTCCAATCAAGTGGTAAAATAAAGGTTTTTGTGACCTATAGTGTATGGGTCCTGAGTAGTCGCCTGATCGCTCTCTCTCAAGGCTGTGAGGACATGGCCATCAGGCCCCAATGACATTTCTCTAGAGTGAAATAGGTTCTAAAGAAATGAGTTAGGTTGGCCCCGGTGTCTGGTTCCTCTCACAGTCCCTTCTCCTGGTGCAAAGCAGAGACACCCCAAAGCCCTCCAGCAGAAGGTCTGCTGGAGCAGAGGACTTTGACCCGTCCATCAAAGGGGCTATGAGAGTGAGAGAAGAGGCAGTGGCTCTCTTACAGAGGCCGCTGGGAACTCATGCAATATTCTCCCTCTAACCCAGGACAACCACGCTATTCTATAGAGATAGGGAGAGCCATGTTTCCACCCTAGTCTGGCATCTACTCGTGTGAAACCAACAGCCTGGGCACTCCCTGCATGTCTGGTACAGCGCTAAGGCTGATGCTCTTGTTGCAATTTTGAGTTGCAACAGTGCAGCGAGGTTGGGCTCATGCTGGGGACCAATCCTGTGGTAGAGAAATGGAGGCCAATAGCGTATCAGTGACTTTTTCAGGGTCACACTTTTGGTAGCACAGTGAGGATCAACTTTTACCTATTGACACCAAAGCCCAAAAGCTGTTCACATCACATTGCTTCTGATCCAGCTTTCTGAGAAGAACCCAGAGCATGGGCTAGGCAACAGGGGGATGCTGGGTAATAATTGCCTTCAGCTGTTCTGAGAAACATGATCCAGCCCTTGATCCTCCAAAAGTTTGTGAATGAACTGGACCACTGGAAGTCCCTCCTCAGTCTGTCATCTCACTGTCCCCTTCACAGGAACAACTGGAAAGTTTATTGTTGAAGCTTATGTTGGTGTCTGACTCCAAAGAGATATGGGCACACAGTGGGGACATTTGTCAAATGAGAAAAACAGGACAGAAGAACAAAAAGAAGTTAGGGGAACTAGGGAGAAGAACCAGGAGTCAAGGGAACAGTGACAGAGAAAGACAGAATGACTCTGGAAGAGGGATGGGTGCCCTGGGGGGGAGGGGTTGGGAACAGAACTGGATTGTCGAGCTGCAATTTGTGAAGTTTACAGATAAATCTTGGTCCTTTCAGCAAAGCTTATCTGTAATGGGCTCGGCTCGCTGAGGCCCCGTCTTCTGTAGACATAAATCATTTTCTAATTTATAACATGAATAATTGATTTTGCCTCTGTAGCCTCAACAATAAATCTCCCGATCACACATGCATAAGAAAATAATAATAATGAAAGCGATCAGGATATGCCGCCATCGATTAACTGTGAGAGGGGCCACTTGACTCGCAATTCATGTTTTAAGTATTCCAGGTGGCACAGTGCCCACCGGCCACTTCTGCCCCTGGGCCCTGGGCCTTGCCTGTCACTGGTGGGGTACAAGGAAGAGGTGGAGGGGTGTACCAAGATGGGAGGGAAATCAATGTGGACACAACTGGGCTTGGATCAAATGTTTTCTTGATGGTTCCCACTTGTTCGCACTGTGTCTGTGCATGGAGCATATTGTCCCTGGAAGGGTTTGTCTATATCCTCACAGCCCTGGGCTTTGGCTTTGAGGTGTATCTGATCCTGGTAACAAAATGGCAAAAAATTGGGGTTCAGGGGAGACTGAAGGAGTAGGGGGAGGGAGGTTTCACTTTCCTTCGTAACCACCACCAAGCCAGGACCTCCCTCTGGGTCCTACAGATTCTGTCTCCAGGAGGGCCCTGTACCCCAGCTGCTCTCTCTCCCACGCTGCTGCCTGGTGCTGCTCTCATCAGCTTCCCCATGACATGGTAACGACCTTCTACATGGCTGCCCTGCTTCCTTTTTTATCCCATTTCCCATCCATTCTTTTAGAGAACGATCTTTAAGCTGTAGGCGGGGTTTCCTACAGCTCCTGCCAGACTAGACAAGACTTCCCTGATAAGCATGGCTGTCAGATTGCACGTTGCTCCTTCCTGTCAGTCATCTCATTAGCGATTTCCTGAGGATGTCAAAGTTTAGGGTGTCTAGGACCCAGCACAGTGCCTGGCACACACCAAGTAACTGACAAACGCTTTGCTGGGTACATTTCTTTTGCTGATTCCAGCCTCTTCTCTTGCCCATCCTGTATGGAGTCATTTTAAATCATTCTGTATTTATTTCCTTACTTGCTAGTATGTGTGTGCAAATATGGGCACCTGTGCCATGGTGCACGCGGAGATGCCAAAGGATAACTTCCGGGACTCGCTTCTCTCCTTCCACCGTGGCTTTCAAACTCAGCTCATCAGGTTAATTTGTACAGCAAGTACGTTGACCCACTGAACCATCTTGCCTGCCCGGGAACAATTTTCTAAAACTTCATAGCCATGTCTTTTTTATTTGTTTGTTAGTTTGTTCGATATGTATCATTCTATGCTGTGGCCTGCAGATGAAATCAAATATCCCAGCTTGGCCCTGACAGGAGAAATTTGTGCCTCTTAGTTATCTGGGTTCCCATCTCAGATGCTCAAGGTGGGCTCATTGCTTCCATCCTCCTCACCCTCCTCGCCAGGGCTAAGGGCCAGCTCTATCAGAACGCTGCTTCTTTTGTGTGTACTGGCCTTTATTGCCAGGTGGAAAGAGAGGCACTGCCAAGTTTGAAGTGTAGAGTGATGTGACCAAGCCTCTGGCCTGGGCAGAGTACATCTCAAGCTTCGAGCAGGTAGAGCGGGGTTGGAGGTGGGGGAGAGAGATGGCACCTGAGTACCTATGGAAGTGGGGCTCCCTCTGGCCACAGTGATCCCAGCTGATGGTGAGGCTGCTGTCATTTTATCCGCTCAGTTAATGCTCTGATCTGGCCCCCGGGACTGTGGTTTCGTAGCTCCCAAGATCCCTGGCCTGAATCCCAGGGTCTCTCTTACAATGGAACCTAAAAATAGAAGCTGTGTTTCGAAAGGAAGGAACAGGCAAAGGGCCTAGGCAATGTTAAATATACAGATTTGGTCCCTGGAGGGCTCCCTGGAGTCCCTAAGCACAAGGGCAGGACAGGGAGGCTTAGAGTGCTTTGGAAATGCTTCCCTTCCCTTCTCTCATCAAGTCTCTCAGTGCAGTCCTCGTTAGGAGCTCAGGCCTGGGCCAGTGCTCTGTGCTCACCCCAGGAAGAACCTCTGTAGCCACCAAACAGTCACACGAGCACTGAGGAGAGGGAAGGAGATGTTACAGGAAGCCCAATGTGCAGAGCTGAGAATGAAGGTATGGAGGGGGCTGTCGGAGAAAGGCTGGTGAAAACATGACTCTGGGTATCTGAAGTCACCCAAGGCCACCTGGAGCAACACAGATCATCCTGGCTGACAGTTTCTGCACAGTGCCACTGCCACCCTTAGTCATTGAAGATACCACTGTCACTGGGCCGAGGCACCAGGAGGATCATGTCACACAGTCCTTGGGAGATTGCAGTCCTGATAGAATGATCTTGGACTGGTTAATTTGCTGGTACAGTGTCCTCGCATTTAATTTTAAGCGACAGTTGTGATTAGCCGGGCTCGACAGCTCATGCCTCTAATTCTAGCCCTTGAAAGGCCGAGAAGCAGGAGGATTGCTGCAAGTTTGAGGCCAGCCTGGGCTACGTAATGAGTTCCAGGAGAGGTTGGTCTCCAGAGTGAGAGCTTTTCTTAATAAACATTTTAAATTTGGGGGATGACAGGGCACATGTCACAGTTTGTGTGTAGGAGTCTGTCTCTCCTTTGACCACATGAGTCCTGGGGGTCAGACTCAGATTGCCATCCTTGGCAGCAAGCATCTCTACCTGCTGAACCATCCCACCAGTCCTCCAAACACAATCTTTAGTTGAAAAAAGAAAGCAACAGTAGAATTTGAAGTTAAAACAAGCAAATATAATAAATCGCACAAGAGTTAAAGGTATGGGCTGGTGACTTTTTACATACTTGTGCCCCTGTGTAGTCAACTAGACCCATACAGGACATTGCCAGCACAGGATTCTTCCCGGTGGAAAGAGCACCATGCACCCTAGCTTAAGGGTAACTATTGCTTCTGACTCTGTGGTGGTTTGAAAGCAAATGGCTCCCAAAGGGAGTGGTATTATTAGGAGATGTGTCCTTGTTGGAGTAAGTGTGTCACTGTGGGGGTGGGCTTTGAGGTCTCTTTTTATCTAACTTCCATCAAGGTGATAGCCACTTGACTTCCTGTTGCATGGAAGACGTAGCCCTCTCAGTTCTAGCCCGCCTGCCTGCACACCGTCATACTCGCTGCCACGCTCCCTGCCATGATGATAATGGACTGAACCTCTGAAACTGTAAGCAGGCCGCCCCATTTAAATGTTTTCTTTATAAGAGTTGCCACGGTCTTGTTGTCTTTTCACAGCAATTAAAACCCAAACTAGGATAGAATCCTATCTCCACATACTCACAATAGGTTGATAGATACTGAAATTCATATAGATTCATATAGTATGTATTTTGGTGTCTGGACTCTTCCCTTCCCAGAGTTTTTGTCAAGTCAAAATGACTCCACAGTCCTTAGCTTTGTGGCTGGCACAGCATCCGCCACACTATAGGCACCCCTCAAACCTCCAAGGAAGTGTGGTCATTCAATACCAGTTCTTTGTATTGCCAGTCATTCTCATCTCATTCTTTACATCCATGTAAAAAGTGATAATTGTTATCTCATGGATAGTCACAAGAGGTAAGAAAACAATTAAAGTGTAGGAAATGGCATTATATGTTCACTAAGTATCCATTCTGTATCCCTTACCACTATGGAGCTGAAGTCCCAGACCGTTGGCATCACTAAATGTCAGCTTACTATGTCCTAGTGATTTTCAGTGTATGCTTGCCAGAGCCTAGACTCTTCAGCCATGCATCAGAGGCTGGGGGCAAGGGAGAAAGAACCAGGGGGGAAGACATTCAGGGCAGGGCTTGGACTTCCTACTGCAGGTCAGCCTGTGCAGCTCTGCTTTTGTCCGATTAGCAGGTGGCAAAGAGGATGACCTTTGAAATGAGTTCTGCTTCCAAACTTGGCTTGTAACTCCCTACACAAACCACAGTCTTGCCCAACATACTTGTCAGATATTGTGTAAAAGAGAAAACAGAGAAGGTACCCGTGCTGATTGGTCAGAATTTTCCCCAAACCTCTCCAGACAAACCATACTTCAGGGCAGAATGCAAACCACAGTGAAAAACCAGTTTCTGTCTTTTCTCAGTTGGGTATGGTAGCATATGTTGAAATCTCAGAATTCAGGAGATGGAGGCAAAAGAATTAAGAGTTTTAGGCCAGCCAGAGCTACACAGTAAGACACTGTCCCAAAAGACTAAGAGCTGGGGATATGTTTTGGTGATGGAATGATTTTAACATGAATAAGTCAAGAGGTTCAATCCTCAGGATTCTGGCAAAGCAGTTTCTCAACCTATAAATTGCTTTTAGGGATATTTATAGCTCTATTTATTTTAATGAAGAATTAAAGAAAGGGTTAGAGACATGGCTCAGTGGTTAAGAGCACTTGTTATGCTTCCAGAGACCCAGATCAGTTCCTAGCACCTATGTGGAAGCTCACAGCCATCTGTGATTCCAGATCCAGGAATCTGATACTCTCTTCTGACTCTGAGGGCACCAGAGATCTACTGCTTCATATATACACATACATGTAACATGAGGGATGGCTCGTTGGGGTTTCTGTCCTGCCTGGTACCCCACAGCCAGCAAGCCCCAAAGAAAATCACACAGAGA
>JAQHUG010000175.1:2460932-2485309 GCA_028555095.1 Dicrostonyx torquatus
CTGAGAAAAGGTACTGGCCATGTGGCTGACAATGGGTTAATATAAGTTATGGGAGCTGGTAGGAAGACTGAGCTAATGGACCAATCAGTGTATTACTTAATGTAGACTCTCTGTGTGATTTTCTTTGGGGCTTGCTGTCTGTGGGGTACTGGGTGGGACAGAAACCCCAACGAGCCAGCCCTCATGTTACACACTTAAGCCATTTTGAGTGAGTCTTTTTCACCTGTCACCAATAAACCCCTGCTTAATACCTAATCAGATCAAAGCCTATTCCTGCAAGGGCATTTCCCTTTAAAGCCACCGTCTTGCAAAGCAATACTTACTGAAAACTAGTTTTTGGAGACTTTTAGTGAGATAACCCCGTGGTATCAATCTAACAACAAAGTCATCTCCTTACTTTACTAGGACTGGGAGTGGGAAGAGTATTCTGTTTGATCCTGATTGTTCACTGGATGTGATTGTGAATGACCATTCCTAAACTTGGGTCAACCCTATCTCAGATGGTGAGGATGAACTGAAGAGGATGGAGGATGGGTGGCATCTCAGACGGTGAGGATGAACTGATGAGGATGGAGGATGGGTGGCATCTCAGATGGTGAGGATGAACTGATGGGGATGGAGGATGTGTGGCATCTCAGATGGTAAGGATGCCAGCGGAGGATGGGTGGCATCTCAGACAGTGAGGATGAACTCTTGAGGATGCCAGCTGAGGACAGGTGGCGCACACTCTTTGAATTTGTGCTTTGCTTTTCAAGGTGAATAGGAGAGACTCGATTTGCATAAATGAGTTGTAGTATAAAATATCAACCTCATTATCTTTGGTCATACTTTAAAGATAACAGCAGTTCCCCTGGCCTCTTTTGTTTAGAGAGCCATATGGACTCCATTTCCTCCCTGTCTTAATGGGAGAATTCATATTTCCATTTCACAAAGAAGAAGAACAAAGCTTACTGAAATTCCAAACAGCTCTCCGTCAAACTGCATATATGTTAGGATCCAAGATAACACATGAGATTACTGAGTAAAAAGAGCCCAGAGATAAATGGGGCCAGCCGAGAGCAGTTTATACAACACAGGAGGGGCAGATGAAAAAAAAAAAAAAGGTTTCTTAACCAGGATCACAGAGCCCAGGTGAGCTAAATAACAGAGGGCCAAGGCCCCAGCACAGAGGCCTTTCTTGTGCAGCTGCCAGTGGGCTAGCAACTCACCCCAGTCTAGAGCCAGTCTCTAGCTCTGTAGGGTGCTATCATTGTGTGTATGACCTGAGATGTGAGTCTGGGGCGGGGGTGGGGAGATGCCATGGCTCCTGGCTCCAAATTCTTCCCAAGAAGAGGTTCCTCACGCCCTAGAGAGGTTTACTGCATCCAGGAAATTTAATCCTCTCAAGGAGTTGGGCAGGCCCTGGAGATAATAAAGAAAGAAGGTAACAGAGTGGATCTACAAAGCCTTTAATACACAGCATTAAAGGGTAATGGGAAAATCGATGGGACTATACAACAGGGTCACCCCAACTGCCAGTAGATGTCATTAATGGGACACTATAAGATGGCTGGGCAAGGTCCTAGCACCAGAGCCCCAGGTGACCTATTCAGAGCTCAAATGGTTTTGTGTGCTTTCCAGCTTCTCGCTTGAGCTAGAACACAGGGGGATGGCCCCCCTCCCCCCCCCCCCCCCCCTCGCTCCCTCCCCCCCCCTCTCTCTCTCTCTGGCATACTCCACCCTCCCAACTTTGGCCAAGTGACTTAATAATCACTGTCATGTATTGATTGCTTTCTATGGGCCATGCTGTAGGCCAAGAGCTTTCTGAATTGTTACATATAATCCTTACAAAACTTTATTAATCATCTCCTGTTACTGTAGTTTACATTTAACATGTATGTAAAGTGAGGCCTAGAGAGGTGGGTTGCCCTTGTGTTGGCCAGGAGACGAGATAGATAGCTTGGCACAGGACAGAAGATACGAAGAAGCTGGGAAGGGCCTCATAGAACACAGTCTGACCCCTCAGGATGGAAATGGAGTGGCTTTTCACGGCTTGGACTTCCACAGTGGGTCAGTGATGATATGAAATTATAAAGCAGATGTCTACCATCTAGTTCTGCGCTCGTCGTCCCCACTATATCATCTGATCAACCCCATCCACAGAGCACACACTCCACTGGCTTTGGGACTTCGGAGTCATTTGTTGTAATTAAAGGGATGGCCATTTAGGAATTGTTACAATTCAATGCAGTCACTGAAGTCACTCTGGGTTCTGGGTGTGTAGGTGCTGAAGAGCAAGAATCTGGCTATTGTTCCTAAAAACCTACATCATCTGGCTGAGGAGAGAAATGCACATGGACCGAAAACAACCTTTGAATAATTCTTGGACAACAGATAAATGCATGGGAGAGTATGTGCTGCCAGCCGTGGACACCGAGCAGCAAGGAGCTAGGAATCAAGGGAGGGAGGGTCTGCCTCTGGAAGCTTGTGAAGGTGAAGGTTTTGAAGTCAGCTGTTAAAGGATGGAAGGGCTTGTATTAGAGGGAATGAGCAAGGGGAGCTTGTCTAATGGGGAGACTGCATGGGCCAAGCCCTGGTGGCTGGAAATAACAGGCTATGTCTAACACGGTGGTTTTGCCAAACGGAGAATCCATACTGCGGAAGCGGGGGTTGGTTTATGTGGCAAGGGTTTGACACTGTGTGTGGGGTCAATGCTGCATGGTGTTGAAGGGCACACGCAAGATGACAGAGGTGGGTTTAGAACAGTGGTTCTCAACCTGTGGGTCATGAGTCAATATCCTGCTTATCAGTCATTTAGATTACGAGTCATAACAAGTAGAAAAATTACAGTTATGAAGTAGCAATGAAAATTATTTGTTGTGGGAACCCCTTCATCCAATAGCCTTTTAGATACCAGCCCATTTTGGGCGTGGTGTCAGGTACTATAAGTGCAGACAAAAAGTGTGTGTAGCCCCCCCACCCCCCGCTTCTGCTGGATTCAGTTCCCGTTCCCAGAGCAAACAGAGGACTGCGGATCACTACCCTTACTGTGAGTTTATTCCCAAATAAACAAACCTTTTTTTACTCAATCCCGGGCTATTGTGGAACTCTTTGATATGCCTACAATAATTTTGTGGCTAGGGGTCACCACAACATGAGGACCTGTATTGAAGGGTCGCAGCATTAGGAAGACTGAGAACCACTGGTTTGGAAAGAAACAAAGGACGGTAGATATCTTAGAAGCGTGAGGGCCAGGATTCTTGTCTAGGTAGAGAGAAGTTTCAAAACCATGAAATAAAGGTGGTGGCAGGGGCTGATATGAATACCAGGAAGCAGCTAAAGGATAAACTTGGCTGCAATGGCTGGGGCTCCTGGTTTTCGTATAAGGGCTGAGGGAGAAAGACATTTGAGGGAATCTTTATGGACTCTCTGTAGGCAAGGTGACCAGCATGTGAGGAGGTGGGAAGAGGCAGGTCACTCAGGAAAAAGGACAGAAGGCCAAATATAGGAAGAGCCAAAGGTAATGGCAATTGTTAAAATAGCTGTTTTCTCTTGAAGATTATTCCACCACAGTGGCTCCTCCCAGGTGTCTTCTCCTCTTGAACCAACTCCAGTGCTACGAGCAGAGTGAAGGGTTAGGGCTCTGTCTAGCACACTTGAAGCTTGGATATCAGTCCCGGCTGACTTTGCCAGCCTAGAGTCCTGGATGCCTCATGTAAGGGCAATAAAGAGAAGGTAAAGCTATCCTCAGCAACACTGAGATGACACGTGGGGCTTGTATAGTGTTTGCTTGGGTTCGTAACACATACACGCTAAGTTCATATTAGCTTACCCTTCTCACTAAACCAATTTCAGCACAGCATATAGGTCAAGTTCCCAGCGTACCAGCAAGAGTTAGGACTCAACTGTGTGGGAACTGAAAAAAGACTGTTTGATAGGATCAGAGAGAGAGGAGTGGGAGGGAGGGAGAGAGACAGAGAGATAGAGACAGAGAGACAGGGAGAGATTATGTTTGAGCCTGCAGCTTGTCTCTCCTCATCTCTGAGGCTTTCAGATGGGTGGATAGCCTTCTGTCTGCATTTCAAGGGACGAGTGGGGATTGTGATTCTCTGGGCTCTCTGCAGACCTAGACCGCAGAAGCTCAGGGAAGCATCTAGAAGTCTGCTGTTAGCAGTGCTAGGGGTGACTCAAATGCAAGCTGTTGTCTACTGACAGAAAGCTTCTGGGTGAGGTTTCCTGATTATGTCGTCACTGCAACATGACAACAGGGAGCTTACCTTTTCCTGTTTCCTGTCGATAAGTCTGTCCTAGGCTTGTGGGCCTCTCAGAAAAAGGAGGAGCAAGAGGAGGAAAGGAAGGAAGGAAAGCAGACAGCAGATGAGGGATCTGGTGGTAGGGGCAAGAAGGATACTGAGGAAGGAAGGAAGAAAAGTTGTTAGCTGGAGGGGGTGTGGTGGTACGCTGGGCTGAGACAGCCCGAGCCGGCTCCCTCTGCAGTACAGTGGCACAGGGTTATTAACAGGAAGAAGAATGGGCCTCTGTATCTCAGCGGAGCAGGGCAAGAGTCATCAGCAGACATTATTAAAATCCTTTCCTCCTCAGTGAAAGACACTTATCACTCTTCATCAGCACGGCTCGCTCTTTCTGAAAGGGAAAATCAGCCTAACAGGTGGGGACTGTCCTTTCACTCCTGGAAGAGACTAAGGATGCCTCCTGCCAGCCCGAGAACCTGCCTGAGACTCACGGTGCTCCCCAGATTGACTGGGAGGGTCTTGAGACCCTCTATGCAAGAGAGAATCTGCTGCAGGGACTGTCCGAATGGCTGTGGTGGGGACTGCAGCCAGATGCAGCTGTGCCAGTGACGGCTAACTACCGCAGAGGGCTTGTACTGCAGCGAGACTGCAGGGGCAGGGCCTGGTCTGAGCTGCAGCCTCCTTCCTGATGTCCCTGTGCCTGCTGTCTTCCTTCCTGCTTCACTGTGGCTTCTGTCTCACCAGAGCCATGTGGCCAAGCCACACTCACAAACAAATGCCCACTGCAAATGGCTAAAGCTCCCAACCAGTCCAGTGATCCGGCCTAACCCATAGACAGGCACTGAAAGCCCCAAGCCACCTTCCAGGCTGCTGCTGCCTCTCTGTCAGGCTGTAGGCTGGCTTCAGGGTGGGTGACTCTTCCTCAAACCATAGCTGCCCTGCCTGGGCAGCCTTCCTCCCCGTTTCCACCAGGTGATCCACTTAATGGACCAGCTCAAGCATCCCCTCCTGGGGAAGCCCTCCCTGCCCTCTCCAGGCAGAACTAATTACTCCGTCTCATGGTTCCAGTACAAAGGCTCCTGCTCTAACAATGGCCATGCTCTGTGCTCTGTTATCCTTGTTGGTATCTGTGTCTCCTCGTTACACACAAGCAGAGGAGAAGGACCATAGGACTTGGCATAGTTTTTGTTTGTTAGAAACAGGGTCTTCCTAGGTAATAGTAAGGGACTTGTGCATAAACTGGAGTACTGGATTCCCAGCACCCACTTAAAAAGCCAGTTACCTGTAATTCCAGTGTCAGGAGGCAGAGACAAGAGGACCCTGGAACCTGGGGGCTGGACTGATTGGTGGGCACCAGACTAATGAGAGACTTTGTCTCAAAAATGGGCAAGGCATGTGACCTTGACCTCTGGCTTCCAGCTTATCCACAGGTGTACACCAGTGCAAGCGTGTGTGCGTGCATGTGTGCATTTGCATGTGCTCTCTTCCTCTCCTCACCTCCACTCATGTATGCACTCCCCTCAAAACAAAGCAAACAACAGCCAGAACTCTGGGGCCTTAACATATATTATTTCACATGCTCCTCAGCTCGTTCTGCAGCCGAGAAAAGCAAGACTTGGAGAAATCACAGGACCTGTCCAAGAGCATGTGGTAAGTAAGGGGCAGAACTGGACTGTCTGGGTGTTGGCTGACTAATCCAGCCTGTTGCCAGTTCCCCAACCCTGGTGTCAGCTGCCCATCAGAGAAGCTAGCGGAGGGTCTGGATCCTGAGCCAGCTGTCATCAACTCAAGCCTTTCTGGTCTCTGTGAGATCAGATTTCTTTGCTCTGGGGTGTCACACCAGTGCTGGGAGTCTATTGTCACTTTCCCAAGGAGAAGAGGAAAAATTCTATGTCACCATCCCAGAGATCAACCCCATCACTAAACACTCTTGCTTCTTCCATTCCGTCAATCCCCACTGGCCACAACCTTCCTGTCCCCTCTCTCAACCTCTGCTGTGTAATCAGTCTGATTCCTCTCCAGCAATGTGGTCCCCAGTGTTCCACAGGCCTCCAGCCAAGCCTTGGAAAACCTGTGCACAACAGCATCCGTGTTTCTGCCTCCAGGTCCCAAGTAACCTGAAGAGGACGGAGCCTTGGGCAGTTGTCAGCATCTTTTTCCCCTTGGGGAACTGAGAAACAGCTTCTCTCTAACTCCCAGTTTTGAAGACCAATCCCAATTTTACAACCTTGTAAACCATATAACCACAGCAGTGATCTCTCCCTATTCTGTGGACCCTACAATAACTAGTGGGAAGGTGAGTACCGAGGCAGATGTCCGGGGAGTGGACACTAAAAATATTCCATGAGGACTGAGAGAGAGAGAGAGAGAGAGAGAGAGAGAGAGAGAGAGAGAGAGAGAGAGAGAGAGAGAGAGAGAGAGAGAGAGAGAGAGAGAGAGAGAGAGAGAGAGAGAGAGAGAGAGAGAGAGAGAGAGAGAGAGGGCTCTGCCAGTAAAAGTGTTTGGTATGCAAGACTGACAGCTGGGCTCAGTCCCCGGAACTCACAGCGGAAGGAGAGAACAGACTTCTGAAAGTTGCCCTCCTGTATATACATCATATACACATAAGCAACAATAATAAATAAAAAATGCAATTCCAGAAAGCATATTTTCATGCACCTTCAAAATGAATTTTCTATAAGGCTGACTAATTTATCAGAGCCTCAGCGACTATGAAGGGTTTGGAGTGTTTGTTGCAAGTTCGGAGCCTAATTATTTGGGGCCATCTTTTGACCTCTTGAGAGCGATGGTCCCACTCAGTGCCACCTAAGAGCTTTGTGGTCACCAGGCAAATCATTTAGAACATGCAGAGTACCAGTTTCCTTTGGAAAGTACTGACTTATCATATAACCAGTTCCCACTGATCCACAAGCTAAGAGTGTCACAGGCAGCATCTGCGACCTATGGCAGAGATCCCTGCTTGGCTGTACCCTGCTTCTCCGATGTTTCCACCCACCAATGCATTTGAAAAGTGTCTTGATTTATGACTCTCTTTGTTCAGTTTCTATAAAACCTTGACAAAACTTCTTCCATGTTGGGACATGAATTTGGGTTAACTAAATCTGTGTTCCCAGGCTATGGTCCCTCCATATTTGATTCCAGATTAAACTGTCTCGTATCACCTTAATCTCTTTTTAAGAATGCCTTCTCAAATCTAGCATTTAATCCTAATGCATTACATCCTCTACCAACCCTTTTGTGCTTTCCCCTGGTTCTTCTCCATCTCTGTTGTGCCCACCTCTCTGGGCAGCACCTCTCCAACTGCCTTCACGCCTCAGTCCCTGGCACAAGCTCCGATGACCCCGCTCACCATGCCCCCAAGCCCTTGCATGCCGATTGTCCCCTGTTTTGGACGACCAGGAAGAATTCATCTTGTATCTACACCCACTCAACAACAGGTGGCCGAATCTCAGCTGTGTGCTAGGGATGAACAAGGGAGCTGGTTCAGGGTCATCTGGTGGGGCACAGTCCACGGTGGGGCAAGGCACAACGTTTCATTCACCACTGTTTCTCCAGTGCCCAGAATGTGCTGAATAGAAAGGAGGGTCCACACTCTCTTGCTGGGTGAAGAAACAAATGGGTGGCTGTTGTGTGTACTGTACGTCACTGCTGTTCATATCTCTAGCCATAGCTTCTTTTCCTCCAGGAATCCCAATCCAGCTTTCCCATCAGGGGCCGTTTGTCCTCACCATCCACCAGACCTTCAGTGTGTTCACACTTCTCTCTGGGGCCCAGGATTCCTGCTCATTCATGGCTCTTGGCACAGCTGTCTCTCCTCTTGTTTTCCAGGGTTCCCCTATCTTCCGACCTCCTCCACTCTCTACAAAGCCCTATACATCACAAGCTATTTCAGCAAAGGACTTGATTATCTCTTGGTAACCCCTGCCCTCGTGACCCTCCCACCTTAACAGTAATGAGTTATCTATCACTTCGCCCATTCTCATTTGTTTTTCTACAAAGGGAGATGGCCCGAGAGTCCTGTGGATCACCATCACTGGGCATGCATGCTGGCTGGCGTCAACTGCTTGGCAATTCCTTTAAAAAATGTATATTTAAGCAATTTTCTTTACCTTCTCACCCCGACTATTTACATAACTCAGTGACCTTTCGTGAACTATACCATTGTATACACATTACGTTCCTAGGTGGAAATCAACTTATCTGTCTTATTTCATACTCCACTGTGTTCACCTGACATTTTTTCTGAATATACTTTCTCAGGTATTGACACAGTACTCAAATTTGTCACTTGCAATGGTTCTCTAACATTCTAACACATTAATGTTCTCTGTAGTTTGTTTAACCATTCCCCAGTTGTAGGGCATTTGGGTGTTTTCCAGGATTTTATTATTATGAATAGGGCAGCCACAAACATCTTTTGCAAATAGTTTGCATTTACTTTTTGGGTACTTCCATGGTATAGATATTCCCAGAAGAGGGATTACCGGGTCAAAGGCCAGGAATGCTTTTATGGCTTTGGTTGTGAGATGCCAGACTGTTCTCTAGAAAGACTGGGTTGATTTGCAAGTCTCCAGTCTCTCTCTTTGTGTTCTGGAGTCTCCTAATGATCCGCCAGGGGCTGTTTCAAATTTTCATGGCCTGCCTGGGACACCCAGCTCTCCTGACCCCTAGAGGTGATCTCACTGAGACCATTACCCGCATGCCCTGGAGGCTCCCTGACTTCCTTTGTGTCAACATTTCTGTTTCCAACATTTCTCTTCTAGTCCTGGCTCCCCTCCTGGTCTCTGAGGAACAGGTGTCCAATTTCCTTCCCCCAAACCTCCCTGCCTGCACAGCCAACCTCACTCCTTGCTCTGCTCTCCTTCAAGCCCCCACATCTCCCTTACTCCACCTCTCAGCATCCGTCTTGCCCTCTCCTGCTGCTCCCCCAGCCTGCAAACATTCTCATCTCCCATTGTTTAAAAGCAGTGATGCCCCATTTCTCCCTGAGTTTCTTTCAACATCATGCATCTTTCTGAAAGAATAGTCCACCTGGGTCCTTTTCTAGTTTATACTCAGTCTTTGCTCTCTCGTCCATGACCAGCATGCAGCTAAAGCTGCTGTGTTAAGGCCACCAATACTTTTCTTAATCACCCAAACAAGTGACCCTTTATCTGTCATCATCCCTACCACCTTGTTGGAGGTGTGTCCTCACTGACATATTCCCCTGCCCAGGTTTCCATAGTAGCACAATCTCCTTGGAGCCCTGTCTATTTCACCCATATTGTATCGCTAAACGAATCTGTTCTTGGACCTTTTGCATTTTGATCTCAGCTTCTCATTGTGTAGCAGCCAGGAGAATTGGGTAGGACAGATTTTATCCCCAGCTGCCTGGTAAAGTATGACTAGTCTCAGCCCTGTCTTATAAGTGTATTCCTCCTGCCACAGTGATGGGGAAAACCAGACCACAGCAACCAACACATGACATTTACATGCGACATCTGGTAAAGCTCACACTTCATTTGATAGTTGAGAGAAATTAGTTCTTCCTCTCTTTTTGATATAAGTAATAAAGAACATGGACATAATTGCTATTGATATAATTTACAGCCTTTAAGGACTCTAGATTGAAAAACCACACAAAACACAGAATAGAGTGGACTTGAGGGAACTGACCCAGGCCTAGGCCGAAAGCCCACTTTACTGGGTTTTCTGAGTGTTTCTTGTGTTATTTAAACCATAGTGTGTTTGTGTTTCTGCTCCTTGCAATTGAAACACATAATCCTCATGGTTTTCCCTTTATATTCTGCATTCCCTTGCTGTCAGGCATTCTGTAATCGTATCTCACATGATTGCATTTGTGTAGATGATTCGTTTATACCCCTGTCTAACAACTGTCTTCTCATTCTTAAGTTTGGCGCTTCTAACTTGTGGCCAGATAACTAACTATACTTGGATGATTATGAGACTTTATTCTTAACATGGCTAATGCAAAAATTTTCAACATCACTCAAGTAAAATGAACTTCACTCCATCACTATATATCTGATTATTCAGTTGCCCAAATTTGATACTCTCCTCATATCCTTTTCTCTTTCATTGCCCACAGGTATGAACTATCACGACCTCAGTCAGCTGTTGTGGGAAACAGGGATGTTTTCCCTTCCTGTAATATCAACCAACGTTTTGTTGTTCCCCTTTTGAGATGAAGTCTCATGTAGCTTAGCCTAGTCTTGAACTTGGTATGTTTGAAGCTGGCTTTAAACTTCTGATCCTTCTGTCTCTACCTCCCAAGTGCTGGAATTACCATGGCTTTATAATATCAATATTTAGGGGGAACTCTGAGTTATATAGCTTTTTTTTTGGACTGTGAGTGTGTGCATAGTTCAGAGTTAATATCAAATGTCTTTCTCTATCACTTTCTATTTTATTGATTGATTGATTGTCTCTCACTAACCCTGGGGCTCAATGGTTGGACTGACTGACCAATAAATTCCAATGATCTGATTGTCTCTCTCTTGCCTATCACCAGTTATAGACCTTGCTTTTCGCATGGGTGTTGGGAATTGAATTCAGATCCTCATGCTTATTCAGTGGACATGTTACTGAGCCCTGTTCCCAGTCAAGTCTGTGGTTTATTGAGGGCAATGGGAAGAAAGCATAGGATTGAGAAGCCCATGGGCCTGGGTTCTGAGCTGGGTCTGTCATTAACTGGCTTTGTGACCTTGAACAAGTCTTTTAACTCCCCTGGAATCTAGCTCTTATTTACCAGGGAAACAAGTGAATTAGGTTGTAGTGTTATTTGAGGTGTGGCCCTCAAAACCTTTGCATTGGATTCACCCTGAGTGGCTTTAAAGATACGAAGTCCCTGGTCAGAAGCTGGCATTATTAAAACAGGATCTTTGACTCTTACTCCCAGATGGAAAACCTCCAGAATGTTCCCTTGCCTCTTTCTTTTCTAAGGTATGGGGGTTAGTGGGTTAAATAATAGTTGGAGTTAGCTGGAAGAGGCAAATAGAGTGGATGAGTGAGTAGAGACGTGCTTTACCTCAGCAGAATGTCTCTGGAGAACAGAGGCCTTCTCACCATGGCCACGTTGCTGGGTCACAGTCCTGGGCCAGGTGCAGCCCATGCCCGACTGCTTGTTGCCTCCTCCTGTTCCTCCCCTACCCCATGACCTCTCTTTTGGTCTGCTGTTTGCTTTTAATCTCATCTTACCTACCCAATTCTTTTCTTCTTCGCTCCTCCTCTCCCTCCCTTTCATTTTCCCGAATCCCATTGCTACTTGGGCAAATACGTCATTATGAATACATCCATTTGCACTTACCTAATATACTTCTCTTCCATGAAGTCTTTCCGGCTCCCTCAATCAGATGTAAACATTTCCTGCCCAGAACTCTCACAGCTCTTTGAATTTCTCTTATGCCATTAATCATATTTTGCCATGCAGTATTTCTAGGGCTACTCTATTGTATGCCCCTGAGGAAAAAGACTATTGTCTTCATCTCTGTGCTGCATTCTATAGGGCCTAGCACGGTGCCCTGCACTTGATGATAATACTTTACATTCATTTAATTCATATTAATCTGAGAAGTATTTGCATAAACATCAGAACAATGGCATTGAAGAAGTGGTTTCTAAACGGACTGATGAACAAATTCTTCTTTTTTCTCTCCTGTGTCCACGAGGCAGGATTGTACAGAGGCAAGGACACTGACCTTGGAGTTAACAGGACTGAATTGGAAACCTTGTTCTACTGTGTAAAAGCTGGTGGTATTGGCAAATTGTTTAACTTTTCAGAACCATGATTTATGTACAAGGTTGTCACGAAATACCTTCTTTTCAGGGTTGGTGCTATTTAACTGCAATTACTTGTGGAAACACCTGGCACATAGAAGATAATTTTAAAGTACTTGTTAAATAGAATTATTCCCTTCTCCTAAACCTTCGCCTCCATTATGATGTACCTTACAGACAAACACTGGTCTTACTAATTCTTTCTCTCCAGAATTTTCACACTGTGTCTTGGTACATTTAATGAAAAGTGTGTAGAATACATTTTGTGGACTCAAAAATCGCCAATGTCACAAGGTGAAACAAATATGAAAAGCATTTGAACTGAAATGAACAAACTGTATTTGTCAGGATCCTTTGTTGCAAGGTCCGTATATCCAATTTAAACAAGCTTCCAAGAAAAAAAGGAAAGAATTATTTACCCCCATAATTGGAAAGTACTGGGAAGACCTGGTTTAAACATTCAGGGTTAAAATACCAAAGTAAAGATGCCTTCTGTTTCTAGCTCTGGGTCTTGCCTCTGTGGCTTTATTCTCAGTTAGTGGGAAGGATGCATGATGGCTTATGAACCCAAAGGGAAAAGTTCTTTCTGTCTTTGTATCTGTGTGCAGATACCATTGACCCTGCTTTGGCACTGTGCCTACATTTAAGCTAGTCAGTGGGTACAAAGGATACATACAGTACTTTGGTTGGTTCTGCTAGGGCCCTATGCCTATGCCTACTCTATACAGACCATTGGGAAAGACATAGTTGTAGACAGCCCTTTAGACTTTAAGCTCCTTAGAACAAGGGAGAAGTGGTACCTCCCATAGGAAAGGTGCTGGCAGACAAAAGTAACTTGTGTGTGCACAAGCAGAAACTAATACTCCATTTCCCATAAGATTCTTCTATTAGTTAGCTTGAGGTGCTATTAAAAAACGCCCGTAGGACCAGCAAGACGGCTCAGTGGGAAAGGTCAATTGCTGCCAAGCCTGATGACCTGAGTTCGATCCTTAGAACCAACATGGTGGATGGAGAAAGCTGGCTCAATTATCAGTGCTGCACACCTTTAACTCCAGCACTCAATTATCTTATAAAGAGAAATATTTAACCTGGTGTGTGGTTCTTTAGGTTCTAATCCAAGGTCAGGTGATCTCATGGTTTTGATTGTTTCTATTTTTGACTTCAGGAAAGGGGTATCACATGGCAAAAATGGGGTGTATTTTACATTTTGAAGTGATTGTGGTTTTGCAATCCCCTTAGAGGTCACACCTCTACTGACCTAAGAACCTCTCATTAAACCCCATCTCCTAGAGGTTCCACCACTCCTCAATAGCACCAATCCTGGGGACCACAGCCTTCAACACTGGAGGCTTCGGAGATGTTCAACATATAAACTACAGCAAGGCTGGGTGTGTTAAATTGCTCCTTAGTGTTTTTAAAAGGGCCCATCTCATTTACTGATTAATATGTTTGTTCACTGTTATTAGAGGAAACAGTTTGGAAAAGTCTCTTACTTTTGGATGTCCTGGTGCCAAGGGTTATGGTAACAGAATAGTCTCAGTTCCAGGATATCATGTATTTGGCACGATTAATCTGCTGTCTTCACTGGCCTCTTCTAGATGAGACCTCGGGACGAGGCTTCCAGATGAAAGATCATGCAAAGCTAGCTCCTGCAGGAGCTAGGGCGTACTTCTCACTCAAGGCACAAGGGAGAAGTTGGGACTTTATTATTATATTAGTCAGGGTTCTCAAGAGAGACAGAGCTGATATTAAAAGGGGATTTATTAGACTGACTTTCAGACATAGTAGTCCAACATGTCTCACCATGAAAAGGCTGAGAATCCAGCAGTTGTCCGGTCTACAAGGCTGGATGTCTCTGCAGTCCCAATCTAGTGTTGGAGTATGGGAGGATTCCTGGAGAACTGCAGTTTTTCACATTGGATCCCAAAGAAGTCGGACTTAATACCAACCTCAGCAAAGAGGGTAAATGAATTCCTGCGAGAACAAGGACACGCAGGCAAAACCACAAGCTTCCTTCTTCCGTGTCCCTTTATATAGGCTGCCACAAGAAGGTGTAGCCCAGACTTAGGGTGGCTTTTCCCACTTCAAATAATCTTATTAAGAAAATCCCCTGCAGACATCTACAACAGTTTGAGTTACAGTTGTTTTTAGATGTGTGTGTTTTTAACACACACCCACACACACACACAAAAGAAACAGCAGCAAAAAAAACCCTCCTATCATTTATGGTAAAATATATGCAATATAACATTTATCATCATAATCATTTTTAAGTGTATAGGTTCAATTCATCTATTTCAATATGCAGTCGATCTCCAGAATACTTTCACCTTGTAAAACTGAAACCCTACACCCATGAAACAACATTTCCTCCTTCCTTCCTCCCCCAGCCCCTGGCACCCACCATACTCCATGAATGTAACTGTTCTGGTTACCACCTATGAGTGGAACCAAGCGGGATATGTCCTTTTCAGTTAGCATAATATCCTCAAGGCTCATCCCCATTGCAGCGTATGTCAGAATTTTCTTTCTTCTTAAGGCTGAATGACACCCTATTGTTTATGTACACTGCACTGCTCATCCATTCATCCACGGGTAGATCCTGGAGAGCTCCTGTTTTCTAGGTGTTGTGAATGTACCGTGAACATGATGTAGAGGATCGGTTTTGATGGCAGCAGCCTGGGTATTCTGGGACCCTTGGCCAGATTCAGGTAAGATGGTCCCAGCAGGGCTGTGAACAGCTTACCTCTGAGTTAGAAGGGGCAGCGCAGAGATCAGGATGCTTTCTTCTAGATTAGGCTGGATTTAGAGGATGGGATGGCTTCCTGAGGCTGAGAAAATATCACATGTGAGGGAGAGAATCCAAAGGAAGGAGAATGCCAGGCTTCATCTGGTTCAAAGACTGGGCAGCTGCTAGCCACAATTTCACACTTTGTTGACTCATTTTCAGAACTCTTGTCAGGTTGTTAGTGGTTACTTCCAAACTATCGCGTGGGACTAATTACTTCAGGAGAGATCAGTACTGTTCCTGGAGACTCCTGCCCCTCCACTTCCATTATCTGCTGCACATTCTTCCAAATCTCTCCCTGAAACCAGTGCTGGCCCCATCCTACCCTCCAAAAGAACTTGGTTCCCCACCACCACACCACCTCCCAGCCCCACTCACACTTCTCTTTGTTGGCAGTGCCTACAGCAGACTTCCTGGTTCATCTGTTTACCTTTTGTCTACACTAAACTGAGGTGAGAAGCCAGGTTTATCTAAGTGGCCAACTGTGTCCTGCACTGAAGAATTTGATGTTCAGTATGGTGGCTTAGAAGGCAGAAAAGGACAGTGACACGGACTGAACTGAGGAACGCTTAGTGGTACCCAGCATAAGCAGTCTGTTAGCTGGAGGCTGAGCCAAATAGAAGTCGAGTATCTGGGGGCCTTTGAAATGGCTGCTGAAGACAAGGGAATTGTTTGTTGGAACTAGGCGACCCAGGAGCAGGCTTCACGGTGTTGGAGATCAATACTGTTTCTTCTAAGGAAGCAAACAGAATCAATGCCAGCTGCCCCAGGTCCCAAACTATATCTGAAAGCCACGAGCTCATGGATGGAGGCTTCATGCTGACTTTGTAGAATACAACAGTGTGTATTTGTTTGGGGAACTGCGAGAAACATTGTTGGATTTCATTCCAACAACCATACCTGGACCACCAGAGGCCTAACACACAAGCATATGGCAACAGAGGTACATATAACATCTGAGAAAGGTTTTAGACGTCGTGATAGGCATGTTCTACTCCTCTATCCACGATGGCATGCTCAATGACAATATACAGCTATTGGACATAGAACTCCAAATGTTCTCACAGCTAACAGGAGCCACCACCAAACAGTCCTGTTCTTTCTCTACGTAAAAATGTGTTGTCATTCTTTGCTTAATTCAATCTAATGTCATTCCAAAAGAACTGCTTCTATGGCTTTCTCCTGAGCAGCTCTGGAGGTTTTGTGAGCATGTTTCATTGCTTGAATAGCTCAAATTCTTGAAGCTCCAATTTAGTTAAAAACCCACTGTGTTCTCAGTGTAGGTCCAACCCTAGGCTGTGTATACAGAGGGTGTTTCCTTAAGCAGGGCCTCTGTCCTCATAATTGCTTCCATTTGCCCTGTATTTACTGCCAAAGCAGCCCAGAAAGTGGTCTCCATGCATAAGGCAGTGCTTAAAGGCAGCTATTGTGTCCTTCAGTCCCCAAGGCGGTTTGTTGTGTCTCTTTCCTACAGGAAGTCTTTGAAGCCATCCTAGTTGTGTCTTATATTTGTTTTTGAGATCCTTTGCTTTCTGGTTAGCCTTTATTGGTTCTGTCCTGAACCATTAACTTTCCTATTAATCTGGAGTACCCACAATGCATTCCATACTTCATCTGTGTCTGGAGTGCTGGAGAACACAAGCCAGCACACAGGAACATTTAGGTGGGCCTTGAAAAAGTGAAGAGTTCACCAGGTGGATAAGGGATACCAAAGCATTTCTCAGATAAGCATGGCTGTGACTTATCTAGGATGGATTATGTCCGTTGTTTACGAGCTAAGTCATTTCTTTAAAAATTATCCTTAGAATTGTAAAAATCTTAGAGTTATAAACATCCTTGGGTGTACAAGACCCTATCAACTCTGTCATGCCTGGTCCCACAGCCAGTCAGTCCCAAAGAAGCACACAGAGGTCTACATTAATTATAAACTGGTTGGCCTATTAGCTCAGGCTTCTCATTAACTCTTATAACTCATACTAGCCCATAATTCTTGTCCATGCTAGCCATGTGGCTTGATACCTTTTATCAGCGAGGCAGTCTCATCTTGCTTCCTCTGTGTTTGGATAATGACTGCAGACTGATTCTTTCCTTTTTCCAGAATTCTCCTGTTCTGGTCGCCCCACCTCTACTTCCTGCCTGGTCGCCCCTCCTATACTTTCTGCCTGGCTATTGGCCAATCAGTGTTTTATTAAAACCAATACAACAGACAAATCTTTACAGAGTACAAGATCATTGTCCCACAGAACCCTCACCCTTTTTTCAAAACAAAAACTCTGTATCTAATCTCCTTTGTTTAGCTTTTTTCCTGACCATTATCCATAAAAACTTGTAAGCAACACTCTAAACAAAGACAAACATCCATAAACCATTTTTGGGAATGTGTGCATAGTGTTCTAGGCTACTTCCTGCTGACTGGGGACACTGATAATCTTATGGGGACCTAAGAAAAACTTAGAATATGGTCAAGTCTTGACTGGAGTATTCTGTGAGGGTTATCATCTCAGCCAGCAGTCTTGAGGCTGTTCTGGATGTAGAACTCAGAGGAAACTCCAACAGAGATTCTCTGAAATGTTGGATCCTCTGGACTATCCACTCCTATTGGAGATTATTCAGGGGGTCTTCCTTCATAAAACCTGATTTTTCTTAACCCAGAATGAATCTACAGCCTCTCATTTCCTGTGGAAATAAAAACAAACCTCAACCTCATCTCCAACGTAACATATCTTTTGACTTAAATTTTGAAGCCAAAGCATTTTCAAAATATATATTTTGGATTAATCCAGGAGCATTTGTAATCAAATGTCTTTTAGCAGCTGTGTTCCTTCCTCAACCATCAAACCATTCAAAGACAACACAATAACACACAGTATCCAGATTCTCTGCATTTTCCATATTTTCATGGCTTTATTTTTAAACTCTTTTTATTTTGTTTTTATTTTTAATTTTTGGTTTTTTTTGAGACTAGGTTTCTCTGTGTAGCTTTGGCTGTCCTGACACTCACTCTATAGACTAGGTTGTACTTGAACTCACAGAGATCTGCCTGCCTCTGCTTCCCAAGTGTTGGGATTAAGGGTGTGTGCCACCACACCCAACTACCCTCTTTCTTTCTTTTTTATTTTAAGGACTTTATCCTTTTTCTTTTCTTTCCCAAGCCTACATACATTTTTAAACACACTGTAAATGATTTAGAGGTTTTCTTCATCTGAATCTATCTTTACTGTATATCTCTCTTTTTCTGACCACATGAGTCTTTAATTTGCTAAGCAATATGGCTAGGATTAAAGCTGTGGCTTTGATGGCTGGATCCACCCCATTCCTTAGCTTTCTGAGAGTCTAGCCTCATGGCAGAGATACCAGCTGAAGCCATGTTTATTGCCAGAACTCTATGGAGTTTCACGGTCCCTACCACCACCAAGAAGCGTGCTATCCGCTACTCATAACCACCATTTATGTGTTTAATGGTGGGGCCTCTTAAAAGAGCTGCAAGGTTTGTGCAGCTAAAGTTGAGTCAGGAAGCCTCTCTTAAATGAGACACTTGCCTCTAGCAAACAGAGCCCACCCAAGAAAATGCTGCTACCATGAAGCTGTGCTTAACTCTGTTCTTTTGTGTCTAAAATTACTTCCCAAGCTCTCTCAGGTTTTATGTGGCTTTTGTTTTCCACATGGGTGCCATTTGTTGACAGAGGTTTCTGTCATGCCCAGTCCCACAGCCATTCAGTCCCAAAGAAACACAAAGAGTTCTACATTAATTATAAATTGGTTGGCCTATTATCTCAGGCTTCTTATTAAGTCTTATAACTCATATTAGCCCATAATTCTTGTACGTGTTAGCCATGTGGCCTGATACCTTTGATCAGTGAGGCAGTCTCATCTTGCTTCCTTTGTGTCTGGATGACGACTGAAGACTGACTCTTTCCTCTTTCCAGAATTCTCCTGTTCTGGTCACCCCGCCTATACTTCCTGCCTGGCTACTGGCCAATCAGCATTTTATTAAACCAATACAACAGACAAATCTTTACAGGGTAAAAGATCATTGTCCCATAGCATCAGATGACTAAAGGACCAGGCTACAAAGTCCTCTATGCCCTCCCCACAAAGATCTGAATACCTTCTGTGATGGGGAACTTTGCTTTTTGGAAGCAGACTGTTCAATATTTTTACTTTGCTCTTTGAAAGTTCCTGTGTTTCAGTTGAAACCTGCCTCACTGCCATGTTAGTCATTTTTCAGAGTTATTGAGCATTTCATTTGCTCAGCACTATTCTAGGTATTGTGGGGGGGAGCTCTGCGGGGGTGCACATGGGGGATCCTGAATGCTCCATAGAGGTAATCACGAAGGAGGAACAGGACAAATAAGTGCTAAGTTTTGTCTGCAAAGAACTTGTACTATAGCAGGGGCAGCCCATGGCAAAGAGAGCAAAACAAATATTTTTATGGAGACATGAATTAAATACTGAGGGTGTACAAAGGAAAAATAGCTTCTATGAGGAATGTAGAGACAATCTGGTCTCTGGTGTATGCAGCAATCAGAGTTACCTCTTTACAAACCAAGTCAGATGACATTATATTCTGGACCTTTCCAGGCTTTCCACTGCATTTGGAAATGAAAGCTGGGTCCTTCAGGACTCCATACAATATGGTGTTTCATGACCTCACATTGCTCATGTGACCCCTCACATTTTCTTTTCTGATGACATTGATCTTGATGTCCTGTGACCGTGTTAGTCCCCAATTTTGGATTTTCACACTGGTGTTTCCTCTTTAGACCACTTTTTGGGCTCCCCACGGCTTGTTCCTTTACATCATTCAACTGTACAAAAGTCATCCCGTGTGCCACTATTCATTCCCTTGCAATCTCTCTACTCTGCTGTATGGACCCCATAGTGTTCATTACTATCTAAAACTTGCTTATTATTCTCAGTTTCCTAGAGAATGTGCGCTCAATGAATGCTTGGAGAGTGTCAGTTTTGTTTATGTCTTCATCCTCAGTTGCAAGAACATGTCCTAACACATTACAAATGCAAACATAAATATTGGTGAAATAAATGTACAAGATAATTTTGGTAACCTATTATAAAAAATAATTTTAAAAGCTAACAGCAGGAGACATTAACACCTGACATACTTTGTAGTTTCTGGACATGAGCCCAATCCTTTTGAAAATGAACCCAAACAGTTTCTCATTTGAAATACTATGCTGTTTCCTACTTTCTATGATTTCTCAAAGGATTTTGACCATGGCTCTGAGATTTGCAAGTCTTTCCAGTGTCTAGGAGATTTTCTAGCTAGGCTGAGGTAGCAACAAATTGCACGCGTGAAGGATTCTCATCTAGAATGAGGTTACATTTTCAAGTCAGCATGCAAAGGTAAAATTGACATATCACCAGAATTTCCCTGAATGTCCTAGCATCAAAACAGATAACAGATTCTGTAGTTGTGCACCCAGGGAATTGGTTTGTTCGCATTAGGTGCCCTGTGGTGTGAAAAACAGGACTCTCTGAACACCAGATTCAGTCTCAGCCTGGCTAGGCGCTTTTCTTCTTGGAGGTACTTGGGGACTAAGGCTGAAGGGACAACAGTTTACATTCTCTGCTATAGCTGAAGCTAGACTGACTGATTTAGAATCCTGCCCCTAACCTTTACTTCCCATGAGAGTACAGACTGTCACTCAACCTCTCTACGTATCAGTTTCTTCATCTGTGAAGTGGGATAATAATAGTACCTGCCTTAAAGGGTTCCATTAAACCTAAACTCATTGACATATGAGTTCCTTAGACTAGCACCTATGTGTGCTGAGCATGCCCAACCGTGTTTGCAATCATTTTATTATCTCTCATCTCCTGTTCCTGCTGAGACAGAGGCTGGGTGGGTGGGAAGGCGGGCAGAATGTCCTCGACTGTATCAGTTGTAATCACTTTCTCTCTAACCTTCTTTTTTGGTTTCTCTTTCCCCAGATGTCAATAGCAGCATTTGTCTGATGTGACGTTACTCAAGTGCTCTATCTCGCTGGAACTCTGGGTTCCCTCTATTGATTATCACATGGGTCCTACTTTCCTGAAGCTACATGGAGGACAAACACACACACACACGCAGATGCATACACACACCAGATTTAGAGTAGTTCCACCTATTCGTCACTCTCACACTCCCATGCTGCCCACTAGCTGTGAGCTTGGCCTTCTCCTGTTGACCCTCTCCAAACAAAGCCATTGAGTCTCTTCAGTTGCTTTCAGCTTTTTCTAGAATCTTGACTTTATTCTCTGGCTTCAGCTTTTCTGATACTTTTTTCTTTTTTTCAGATTCATGCTCTTCCCTTTTAGCACTGAGAAAGTTAAAAAGTCAGAAAGAAAGGCAACACAGCAGAAAATGCATGAAAAATGGCCAGCCAGGATTTTTTTTTTCCCAAATGTGAAGAGCAGAAGAGAGCGAGGCCTGAAGAGCTGGCATGAGGAGAAAGGAACATTCTCTGTTATATATGGCAAAAGCTGCTGTCCTCACAGAGGTGATGAATCCCCACAGGCCAGAGCTGCTGGAGGACAGGGCTCTCAGGGGGAGCCAGCCTGGCAGGCAAGCTAACTGCCAGAGAGTAGAAGCCAAGCTTCAGCCACATCTGGAAAGTTCCGTTGTTACAGGTATTCACGTCTTCTTAGCCCTAGTATGGAATCGCTTGTTCCTGGATTTTTAAGAACAGAGAAGAAAATGTTATATAAAGACCCAGTAAATGCCAGGTGTTATTATTATCATTGTTTGGGCCTACAGTTGACTAATTCATTTATCCATTCAACATATATTTTCTGGGTATTTATAGCCTAGACATAATGCAAAACATGGCATGAAAACATGAAGTGGTAAAGTCTCTTTCATTGAATAGTTAAGTCTTAGGAGAAAGAGAGATGCAGGGGTAGCGTATACAGTAGGCTGTGTGCGTCGTCTTAGACTGTGTATACAGCAGTTGCAGAGGTCCTATGAATCACAAGAAAAGGAGAAGACGGACAGGGAAGAAGTGCAAACCAATACAGGGTGTGCTAATGAGCAGGCTCAGTCCCATTGAGGATCTCCCAGGGACATTGTAGAAGCTGTCTCCTGTTGCCCCATTAGAATGTGTAATCTGTGGCATTTGCCCAGTAACTCCCACTTCTGGCCTGCCCTGGCCTCTGGACTAGCATATTCTTGGCTGTACACAGCAGAAGAGTCTTGTGTGGATAGAAGCAATGATGCTTAGGGGACGTGGCAGAACACAGAAGTGTCTGCTATGTTCACTTAGAGAAAGAAGCACGGAGCCTTATGGATGCTGGAAAGGAAGCTGCCAGCTTAAACCAGCTGTGTATCTTCTTTGCAGAGCTGACAGTTGATCACTATCCTACTATGGGGTACCTTCTTCTAGAGCTGCTCAGTGGCACATGAGCAGAAATTCCCCGATGCCTGGCCACGCTGAGAACTGCAAGCTCTGGGTGGTGTAATAAGCCATCTCCTGATTGTCCTACCCACATGGCCAGGAGGTCAAGAGCAGGACAAGAACTCTGGCGGCCAACAGAGCCTAACAGCGCTGTCATCTCTGAGACCGAGAGGTGGAGAATAGATGGAATGAGCTTACATTTGCTTTGCATAAAGAAACCCAAGGACTTTCAGGTTGAATCTGTTTGTGAACTGTTTATGCTTCCTCAGAACCCTCGCCTCTCAGCAGCCCCTCCCCACCTTCACAGTACCACCTCCCAGTCAGAATAAGGATGTGGCAATCAGGCTGCCCAGAATTGTTCTCCCTGCCTTCAGGTCGCTCTGAGCAGAGTTCAGATTGCACATTTCCCGACACTCAGAGAGACCCATTAATATTTAGCATGTAACATTTCCAAAGCACTTTGCTAACATGAATTGATCTTCTCGGCACCCCCTTGCGAGGCAGCTCAGTACTGCTAGCTCTACTGGGGACATAAGACTTCAGGAAGATAAGCTACTTAGGCCGCGGCCAGGGCTGGTGAGTGATGGACCCAGATTAGCACCAAAGGTCGATGACACCAGTTGTCTGTGTCTCCAGACAGAACTCTAGAGTGGCCATGACACACCCTCTCTCACCAGGCTGTCCTGGAACAAATCCAGCCCTCAGAAGGTTTAAATAGAATGGATTTGTCATCTTTAAGATTGAACTGCTTACAAACCAGCTATCATTTATGGACTCGGGCACTTTACATAGATTGTGTCATTTAATTCTCTCAGCCCTTGTCTATCTTCTGTAAGATCACTATTAGTTTGTATATCAGAGAACCAAAGCACAGAAAGATTAAGAAACTAACATAAGTTTCCCAACCAGTAATTAGCAGAGCTAGGTTTAAACTATGCTAGATAGCTTCTGGGTCTTAACTATTTTGAGCCAGATTTGTAGCATGATTAATAAAAACCCAGAGACAGAAATTGGGGTTCAAACTGAAGGTCAGAAAAGCAAAACATCCAGCAGCCACTGGCTCTTAATTCTACCTCAGTCTGAAATGGCAATCTTGCCTCCAGGAATCTCAGAGTGAGACTATCTGAGAGCTCTCTCCTCCCATCTGACATTCCTCTCTAGTGCTGGGATTAAAGGCGTGCACTACTACTGCCTGCTTCTATAGCAAACTAGTGTAACTACTGGGATTAAAGGTGTGTGTGCCACCACTGCCTGGTCTGTAAGGCTGATCAGTACAACTGTTTCACTCTCTGAACTTCAGGCAAGCTTTATTTATTAAAATACAAATGAAATATCACTACACAGATTAGATGTAGGTAGATGAACAAGGTCAAGTGGAATTGCTCTTTGTGAAGTTCTGCTCACTCCTGGGCAATTCATCATATGCTTTGCACAATTATTTCTGCAGATAAAGAAATGAGAGTGGGTTTGTGAAGAATGATTGTGTAAACTAGAGCTGTTGGGTGCTTGGTTCCCTATGGTTTCCTTTGCTTCCCATCCCAAAGGCTTGCTAAAAGTACAGAGAGAGGACTGACTTGTGCAATATTAAATAAATAAGTGAGGGCCCATGTGCCACACATTGCGTTTAATGATGTCACTCTCTCTGGTTGGCAGAGCATTAGGGTTGTGAAAGCTCTTTGACAGGGACCAGGGAGGGAGGCAGGAGTGACCTATTAGCCCAGAGAGGTTGCAGAAGTTTTGTGAAGGTGACCTGAGTTGTATTTTAATAAATAAAGACTACCTGAAGATTGTAGGTAAAACAGTCCCAATGGTCAGCCTTACAGACCAGGTTATGGTAACACACACCTTTAACCCCAGTAGCCACAATGACACACACCTTTAATGTTGTAATGAGGAGCGGGCCGCGTTCCCAACACCTGACTAGCTTAACTCCTGAAATAATTACACGGAAATTGTATTAATTAAATTACTGCCTGGCTCATTATATCTAGCCTCTTCTTGGCTAACTCTCACATCTTGATTCAACCCATTTCTAATAATCTGTATGTCACCACAAGGTTGTGGCTTACCGGGAAAGATTCAGTATGTCTGACCTGGCAGCTTCATGACGTGTGGAAATTTATTTGAGACACACAATTTTACTAAGGGCCAAATACACACAGATTACTTTACCAGAAAGAGCTCCTC
>JAQHUG010000175.1:2485854-2496414 GCA_028555095.1 Dicrostonyx torquatus
TTCTTGGATCTTCAGGTTGAACCCCAAGTTCTGACCCTGAGCTTTTCTTAATCATGCTTCAAGGAAAGGTCAGTGTGCAAAGAGAGTGGAGGTGTGAGGTGACAGGCAGGTTCAGAGGCCAGGAAGTTCGAGCCTCTCGCTTTCTTGCAGTCAGTGAGTCAATCTGTGGCCCCAAAGTCCTGGATGAGAGAGTGGGTCAAAAATTCTAGGATGTTATTAAAAATGTAATAGTTCATGACAAGAATAGTCAAATTTTCTCCTTGGTGTTTTGTTGACTAAAATGTATAATTATCTAACATATGTTTGACAAATCTCTACTATATACAAGGTATTGACTCCAGGAACCCTTGATGGGATCATACCTTTCAGAGGGCTGAGGCCACTGAGCCAGCCAGGAGCTGAAGCATTGTATTCTGGGAAGAAGTTGTGAAGAAGAGTCACTCTGTCTCTCTTTCTCTCCTAGGGGGACAATTACCAGTGTTGTAATTTAATTCTTTTACATTTTTAATGTTTTTAATTGAAATAGAATTATATCACTTCCCCTTTCTCTTTCCTCTCTCCAGTCCCTCCCAGGTACCCACCCGCAGTCCTCTCCCATGCCCGCCCAACTTAAGAGCTTCTTTTTCTTGGTTTATATTTGTTACATACACATGTATGGATGTGTACACATACACACACACAAAACCTTCTGAGTCTGTTTTGGCTGTTTGTGTGCAGAAAGTTTCAAGGCTGACCACTCTGCATTGGACAACCAATAAGGGAGCTCATTCCCGGGAAAGGCTAATTCTTCCTCTCTCAGTGGCCATTAGTTGTCCCTAGTTCTTTGTCAAGGGGTGGGGCCCCAGGAAAATTTCCCATTCAGAGTTAGCATGTCCATTGATACCGCTGCTGTTTCAGCTGCCTTATGCAGACATTTCTAGGAGAGACTGCTTTACAGCAGCCTTCCTGGTATTCTGGCTCCCACAATCTTCCCACCTCCTCTTATGCAATGTCCCCTGAGCCATAGACGCAGGAGCTGTGATCTAGATTCATCTGTTGGAGCTGGGATCCCCATTGATCTCTCTTTTCTCTCTGGTTGAGTGGGCTTTAAGCTCATTTAGACATCTGTTGGTTACCACCAACACATGAGTGCCAGTTCTTGCACTTTTATGCATATCTTGCCAGGCAGCTAACTGTGGTCCATAGGTGTTGCAGCCAGATAAGACTGCATTATGTCCAGTTGTGCTCTTCTGTGGTGGTATCTGTCTGTTGTAAAGAGAAGCTTCTTTGATGCAGGGTGGTGGCTACACTTATTTCTAGGTATAGGATTTCTGATGTGGTAATGAGTTATGCCGGTTTAGTAAATGGCAGTAGTAGTTTCTTTTCTTTCTTTTTTTTTTAAAGATTTATTTATTAATTATGTATACAGTATTCTGTCCACATGTATGCTTGCACACCAGGACAGGGCACCAGATCTCATTACAGATGGTTGTGAGCCACCATGTGGTTACTAGGGATTGAACTCAGGACCTCTGGAAGAGCAGTCAGTGCTCTTAACCTCTGAGTTATCTCTCCAGCCCCAGTAGTCTCTTTTCTAAGCTCTTTAGCCTCATTAGCCCCTGGAAAGCTGATTAGGTTTCCAGTACCAGGCATGGTTTCCCGCCTATTAAGTGGGCCTTAGATCCAATCAGACAACTGTTGGCTGCCACCACCACGTGAGTGTCAGTTCTTGTACCTTTACCCAGAGCTCGCCATGCTGGTAATTGTCATGGTTCATAGGTGTTGCAGTGTTGCAACTGGATAAGACTGTTTCATTGTCCCCCCACCCTACCCCATCCCCCTGACAGTTTGCATCACATCTTCTGGACTTGAGGGAAGAGTCTTTCAGATCAGATCCAGCTCAAGTCATCTAAGTCCTGTGTCCTAAGTGTGTGGTGTCTCAGCAATAGGGGCCCACCCTCAGTCCCTGAGAGTCAATCAAGAGCTACAAAGATCATCTATATTGTTTGGGGAGTCACTTTGGGGTGTGTGTGTGTGTGTGTGTGTGTGTGTGTGTGTGTGTGTGTGTATGTACATGCTATACGGCACCTTTGTGAAGATCAGAAGATGACTTATGGGAATTGACTCTTTCCTTCTATCTATCATGTGGGGTTCAGGGATCAAACTCAAGTTATCATGCTTGACAGCAAGCACTCCCCTCCCCCACCTGACAATGAGCCATATCATTGGCTCTGGTATTATAATTTAAAACCCCATTTTTTTCCTATTTGAATCTGTCCCTTCTGAGCAAAACTTTATGTAATGTGTATCTCCCCTTTCCTCCTTAGTTCGTCATAGTTTAACAATTTATTGGCCTTTTATAACTTGGCCATTGTGTAACATCGTTCATGATTAGCTAGTGTGGTACGTGGTCTTGGTGGGTCTCCATCTTGCAAGTACTTAGCTAAGGTACTCTTCGGGACCCTGGTCTCAAACTTGATCCCTATATGTAGTATTTTGCCTTCCAGCTACCGTGGGCATTCCTACAGATATAGCTAAGTGCCAGAGAGCCCTGACTGCACAGCAGAGTGAGGAGTATGGCTCGAGGCACGTGATGAGTTAGGTCTCTATGGTGTCAAATAGAGGACAGCGATGATGCAGAAGTCCAGATGGGTTATCAGTTACAGCTCTCAGAAACCGAGTCCTTCTCAGATGATGCAGAGTGAATCTGGACACAAAGTCACCGAGCTCATCCCTCCATGTGAGGTTCGTGGCATAGCATATAGGTTAAGCACACAAACCTCAAGAAGTGAATAGGGGTGTATATATGACAAGTCAAAAGTACATCAGCTGCTGGGACACCACAGTCCTGAGGTTGAACAAGCTGCGTCCATGCTTTCTTTTTGGTGGCTTCAGTTAGAGTCCTCTGGACTCCTGTTAAGTTTCAGGGTCTGGAGTTATGATCGTTATCAAAGAGAATTGAGTGAGAGTGAGAGCTGTCTGCGGCTGTCCTGCCCTCCTAGCGTCCCCCAAACTCCCCCAGTTGATGGCTTATACCACATTGTTTTAACAGCAATCCTTACAAACACTAGTCAGGAAGGAAGGGGTCAATACCCAAAAGCCCAGTGAAATTTGGATTCTCTGTGTGTGTTAGCAGAAATCCACAAAAGGAAAGATCTCTGTTAGGAGGCACCATCAGAGCCCACGCTTCCAGGCGGAAGGCTTATTTAGTCCCTTTATCCTGGTAACACTTTCTCTTCCATCTTCCATACCATATGGGTAATTATGGCATTGTATTCTGAGAATGGTGTGACATGTTCCCCAGCAGGATTAGAACTTGTCTCCTTCACAACTTACCTATTACCTCTCAGGCGTCTCTTCAGGACTGTTTTGAAACTATGCTGGAGATAGCCATCTCCTCACAAAGTCCCCCATCCCCTGCTAGATATCTCAGGACTCCAAAGGGTCACACAGTTGAAACAGGGGACCTGGCACTAGGAACCATAGAATAATGAAGTCGAGGTGCTAGTGTAGCAATTGAGAGCTCAGACTCTGGAGCCAGATGATTTTAGTTCAGATCTCACACTTATTAGCTCCATGGCCTCAGGCATATTATGAAATCTCTCTGTGCCTCAGTTTCCTCTAATGGGAAGTGATAGTACATATAATAAGACTGAATGAGGACTGACTTGGATCAGGATGTGAAGGGTTTGGCACAGACCCAGCACACACTAAGCACTTGCTAACTGTTAAATGTTATTATTTATTAAAGGAGGGATTTTCTGCATTCAGGATGATTCTTTTTCTTCTGTATGTCCTTGGAACTTCCACTCTGTGACCTTCTCCCTAATTTACATTTATGGAGCCAGCTGTTCCAATAGCCTCTCTTTCTTCTGGTTGGAGATGGGAAGGAAAAGCACCTTGCATATGAGCTCTTATTATTTTTTGGTATTGCTTACAGTGTCATCTTAAACCAATATGCCAAAGCTCATTTTCATTCAGCACTAAGGGCCCTTTAAGCCAGCCATTCCCCATTTACTCTGTTTTATAAAGGAAGGCCTCGGGTTTCATGTTCCTTTATTGTATTTTGTAGGGTACAGAACACATATTGGATACTATGTAAATGCAGAATACTCTAACAATAGTAACAGACAGATGAGAAACTCAAGGAAGTGGAGTCACCATTTTGAATTTAGCTTTTATCGATGGGCTGAGTGATTTGGAAGAGACAATGTGGCTCCAAGGCTAAAGAGCCCACAGGGATTTCAATGGCGAAGGTCTGAATCTCAGTCACAGCAGCAGCTCCGGTGACCCAAGGCAAGCAGCTTCCTTCCCCTGGACCTCAAATTCTCCCCATGAACACTGGGCTTGATGCCACAACACTGCCTCCCAGGCATGCTAAGTTAAGCCTGGCCATATGCAGCTGGACAGATCGTGCACTGCCGAAGGGTGCCAACTGAGGGGGCGAGTGGGGCATAGGATGTGTCCATACTTGGTCCATACTCTGCTATCAGTCTGTACCCTATTAGTGGGTTGGTCCATCCAGAGGAAGCGAGCCCTTCCACTCTGCACAATAGTATTCATATCAGCTAGTAGAGACCCTGAGTTGAGCAACTTGACAGGAGTGGGACACAGAGTACAGCAAACAGGATGTGCAAATTCAACACAGCCACTGAATGCTTGCTATGTGCCAGGCCCAGTTCTCGGGCTGAAGATATGGAGATGGATGTAGGCAATTAGTACCTGTGGTTCTGCCCTTCCTCCTCCAGCCCTTCCTCCACCACATCCAGTCGATTAACAAGCCATGTCAAACTCACCCAGTTTGCTCCATCCCACAGCCAGCACTTGGCTTCAATTATGATACAAGGACTCCCACCTCCTCTATCCTGTCCTTCAAACAAAAGCAAGAGTGTTTGTATTAAAATGTGAATCAGATAATATTACTCCATTTCAACCCTTCGGTGGCTATAATTTAATTCAGGGTTCTCACGATGGCTCACATTCTGTCCCCTGAAGCAAAACAAACCATCTCGTCCTTTAAATAGCCTAGCTCTTCAGTTAATCTAAGCCTTCTGGCTGGAACACTGCTTGGTTCTCCCCTTTAGCATCTCTTTCTCATCCTTCAGTGCTAAGTGGACAGCCAGCTCTTCAAAGGAACCTCCTTGGGCCACCTTGTTAAAGTTACCAAGATGTTCAATTGTACAGCAACCCAGCTTACTTTGAAAGAAGAGAATTCTATATCTCCTGACTTATCTGCTGGATTGTTAAGTGCCAAATCAGTGAGGACTTTGCTTTTTAATTCTTCACTGAGTGCCTTGCTAAATCCCCGATATATAGTACTTAATATCAATAATACTTGTTAGAGCAAGCTGATAAATGGAATTCATCCGGGAGAGAAGTATTGTGAGTGCACGTAGAGATGCAGGGATGGGTACTATGACAAAGGCTGGGATGCACTAGGTGAGGTGGGGATGGCAGATGGGAATACCGCTTCTATCATTTGTTTATTGATTTTTTTTGTGGTGCAAATACTACCTCTTGCCAGTGGTGTTAATAACTCGCCATGGTGCAGCACATACTCAACAAAGGCTTAGTGGATGAAGCAATACTTGATTTGTGTTTTCAGAATCTGTGGTTTGCTGGCTCAGGTACAATTCTGCTAAACTAGTTAACACAGCTCTGCTCCCCAGTAGCCCACATTTAACTATTCCTGGTTTCCCTTACCCAGCCTTCCCCTGCTCACCTGGGCATTATCACATGACTCAATCCAAGCCTCAGTCTGGCTTTTCCCAGGTCTGACTTTTTACTTAGAACAGGGAACATTGACCCCCCAACTGTCTTAGTAAGGGTTTCTATTGCTGTGATAAAAGAACCACAGCCAAAAAGCAAGTTGGGGAGGAAAGGGTTTATTTAGCTTCCATTTCCAGATCATAGTCCATCACTGAAGGAAGTCAGAACAGGAATTTAAACAGGGCTGGAACCTGGAGGGAGGAGCTGAAGCAGAGGCTGTGGAGGGGAGCTGTTTACTGGCTTGCTTCCCTTGGCTTGATCAGCCTTTTTTCTTTTAGAACCCGGGGCACCACCCACCATAGGTTGGGTTCTCCCCCATTGTCACGAACTGAGAAAATGCCTTACAGCTGGATCTCACGGAGGCATTTCCTCAACTGAGGCTCCATCCTCTCTGACAACTCTAGCTTGCGTCCACACACAAACCCAGCCAGTACAGCAGCCGAGGCTGTGGCAGTAGCAGAGACTTTCTTCAGCAGTTCCTATTGCGGCTGATTGTGCTGCTTTTGCTTTTCGATATGGAACTATTGGATTAGTGTCTGTCTCTTCTTAAGGGGCTATAAACTCCATAGGGGTAGGGACTGCTTTGTTCATTACTTTTAGCCCCCAGCACTGTACATTGTAAACAATAAAATACAATAATTTTGTTGATCAGATGACCGGAGTGGGGTAGGGGACTTTTAAGGAAGGCTCACACCTACCCTATAATGAGATTTGGTGTGTCTCTTCTCTTTGGACCTTTTAAGGGATAGGAAGGAGAGTAGTGGACTGGAGACTCCTGTTTTGTAAACGCTACCCAAGGTGTTTACCTCCATCCCATCTTTCAAACTCAATTAAATGGTGTCTTTACAGGATTTCAACACAAACATGACTTGATTAGATTTGTTATTTACATAAATCGGCCTTTGGCAGAAGGGCGGACCCCATAGTGGTACTGAGATCAGCAAGAACAGTAATCTGCTAAGAAACAAAGCAGGGGGAATGAAATAACTGGCAATGGAAATCAAAGAGAACAGATTCAAGTGCTAAAGTTAGAGAATCTACAGGGTTTGGTTATCATTCAAACATGGACGGGAAAGGCAATGGAGACAGATGGTGGGGAATCCAGGTCAAAGGGATGAGTGGACGTTAGTGAACAGAGAGGAGAGACATACTTTTCAAATATTTCTTTTTTCTTTTATGGTCAAAGATCGAACCCAGAGCGCCCAACTTGTTAGGCAATCACTGGGCTTATACCCTTAGCCCACCAAAGGGTTCAAGCCAGTTTTTTGACAAACCTGCAAGACAGGAATGAGACAAGGCTGTCTAGAAGTTGGGAGTACAATAAGCTCAGACGAAAAAAGGCTGAGCTGAATCCCCTTCCCTCCATTCTAAGAATCGCAGAGAGCAATATTTAAAAGGAGAGTTCGGGGAAAAAAAAAAAGAATTATAGGAATAGACTAAGTCGAACGGTTTGGAATGAGGAAGGCAAACCTGGATAGTGTCATAGAAAATAAATGATAATGTCCAACATCATCAAATGAGTAATGCTCAAGTTCGACAGCCTGAAAATACCTCTAGTGGGTTTGGCGACAAGGACACTGGCTGCAACAAGGACATTTTCCGCGGGGGCAGAAGCTGCAGTGTAGAACACAACACACACAGGAAGGAAGTGGAGACACTAAGGGTAGATTACGCTTGAAGAAACTCGCCTGTGGACGAGGAAAGAGACACGGTATGATTGAGTAGGACGTGAGATTTGAGCGCAGTTACAGCTGAGTGTAGAGATGGAGGAGGGTGGACAGTATAGGAGATAGAGGGGCGTCAACGCTCTCCCGCCCTCTCCATTTGCCAGCTCCGCCCCTACGTGACGCGACCGGGCCTCGCAAAGACTACAACTCCCAGGAGGCCTCGCGGCGCGGGCGGAGCCAAGTCCTGGCGCGCACCCCAGCGGCGAGCGGAAGAGCAGGCGCTTCATGGTGGCGGCGGAAGCTGAGAGCGACAGCATCCCGGTAACTACGAACCCCTGTCCCCGATTCTTTCCCACCAGGAGCTGGGGCTGGTTGTTCCCTCTTCTCCCCTCCCTCCCCGGACAGGACCCTCGGTTTGCTTTCTTTTCTCACGTGACTCGCGAGGCAGGCCCTCGCCTGGGGCAGAGGTTATTGGGAGCTCCCGCCCTTCGACCCCTAAGGCCCCCTGGACCCGACGGCCTCTTTCGGGTGCCTTCTGTCTTCTCAGGGGTCACGTCCCTGTCTGTCTTGGGTCTCTGCCTAATGCTTCTCGTAGGGATCATCTCCCTCCGGTGTGTCAACAGGTAGCGGGGGCTTTGGGGACGGGTCCCCTTTGGGCGGCGGGGCTCTGGGTCACCGAGGTTGCTCCGGGATGACCTCTGGATCGCGGGCTCCCGGACAGTGCTGGGTGGTGGCACTTGTGCCTCCTGTCTGCTCCGCTGCCCGGAGCCCGAGGCTATGGACTGGCAGTGAGCAGTTTAAAGTAGAGTGTGTACTTCCTGCTCTTCTTGGGCGGTCCTCGGAAAACTTCAAAATCCCTTTATCGAAAGTTTCCGCCGAACTTTTGTCTCCGTGTCCGAGCTGTGAGGGAAGAAGCACAGTGTTTGGATCCCGAGAGGATGATGGGTCGGCCCCTTGCTGGACAGTGATCTTTTGTAGTCCTTTTACCACCACCTCGGTTTCCCTGTCTTAAAAAGGGGGGGGGCAGTCATCTCGGTACTCTGCCTTTCAGAGTTCTGGGTTTCAGCAGAAACGTACGTGTGAAACGTTCGGACTGTAAAGCATGTTTAAAATCAAGCCGTAGTATTCTCCCTTCTGCGGTCCAGGCCAGTTGCATTGTACAATCACATTCATATCTTTATGAAGACTGGAGTTAATAAATGCTCTCTTTGGAAACTGATATGAAACATACAGATATTATGCTAGGTTTCTCCCGGAGAGGTGACGCGGGGGCCCGACCACCTGTGGAGTCAGGGCCTGTCAGAATGTGGACTGCCTTCCACAGCTACCCCAGCTGCCCTGCTTGCCCTGTGAGCACTGCATTAAGACTCTGAGCTCCCCAAGCTTAGTGCTGAACTTATTCCCAGAGTCTAGCCTTTGTGGCGCCCCCCTCCTTTTCAGGTCCTACTCAATGTAGCAGCTGCTTTAGCTGTTTGGTGTGTACTGGCTAGTAGGAGTCTTTGCTCACAGAGTTCAGAATATAAATAGCTAATACTGCAGTTTGTTTTCTGACTGTCAAGATGGGAGATTCTGAATGGCTGCTTATTGTTGTGTCTGCGGACCCCCCCCCCCAACTTGTTTGAGAAGTTCGGGAGTTTGCAAACAAATTTTAAAATGATGTGGGATATGTTATTTTTCTATTTGTTTGTTTGGAATTGTTGATTGGAAAAATTTTTAAGTATGGCTTAGAAAAAATAAGGACAGAAGGAAAGTGTATTAGGTCAGTGTATAAACTTGAACAAATTTGAATTCAAAACCTGGTGTTGGGGCTTATGTTGGGCAACCTAAGTGACTTCTCTGAGCCCGTTTATTAAGATGGAATTAACAACATTTACCTCATAAGACGTTTGTTAATATTATGTAAATTGTGACTTTGAAGACATTAGTGACCGTAAGGGCATGTAAGTTAATTTTTGTCGCTGTTACTGATGAGTGATGACAAGAGGTGATGTTAATTTTAGGTATTTTCCTGAGATACCGTTTGCTTGTTTGTAAAACAAGGATATTTTTCTGTACTCTACAGACTTTAAAAACTCTGGTAGAACTGGCCATGGTGTCAACACACATATAATCTCATCATTTTTAACATCAAGACAGGAGAATTGCAAATTCGATGCCATTCTGGCCATTTTAAAGAAATTCTTTCTCAAACACCATTACCACCACCACCAAAAAACTAAATAGAAGTTCTTAGCCAGGTGGTGGTGGCACACGCCTTTAATTCCAGGCAGTGATGGCACATGTCTTTAAACTCAGGAGGCAGAGTCAGGTGGATCTCTGAGTTCAGGCCTGCCTGGTCTACAAAGTGAGTTTCAGGACAGCCAGAGCTGTTACACAGAGAAACTTTATCTTGAAAAACCAAACAAACCAAAAAAGTTATCAGAATTATAGATCTTTTTTCATAACAATTTCATTTTTATTAAACATTACAAGGATTGAGGTGTATAATCGATTGATAAGAGTGTGTAAGGCTCTGGGTTCTCTCCCTAGTGCCAGGAATAGCATCAGCTACCAACAGCAAAAGCCTTTAATCCCAGCAGGCAGATTGATCTCTGAGTTTTTTGCTAGCCCAGTCTATGTGTGAGTTCTAGACCAGTAAGGGTGATACAGTAAGAGCTTTATATTATATGTAGGTATGTATGTAGGTAGGTAGATAGGTATGTATGTATGTAAAAAGATGGTCTTTTTTACTATTTGGGTTTCCTACAGTGTTTTGTGAAATGGTTGTTGGGTCTGTGCTTTAGTTAATATTTTTCTAGAGATTTCAAATTTTTGTGCCTTGTTAGTTGAAATTAAACTGGTACTTTATTTATGGCCTGTACTAAGTGTATTTCACTGTGCAGTGCAGCTTGTAGCAGGACAGTTACCTGTAACTCAGATTATTGACAAGAATAGGCTGTTATAGAGCAATTTTTGTGTCTGTGTTTACATGATTACTCCCCTCCCCCGCAATATACATTCACATGCAGTTTTTAAGCTAGGCTGTTGTAAAATTTTAGCCTGAGTTGGACATGTTGGTGTACGCCTTTAATTCTAGTACTTGGGAATCAGAGGCAGGATGATCTCTGTGAATTCAAGGTCAACATGGTCTACAGAACAGTTCCAG
>JAQHUG010000175.1:2504968-2585903 GCA_028555095.1 Dicrostonyx torquatus
TTGTATTTTAATCAATAAAGACTGCCTGAAGATCTAAGAGTCAAACTGTCCCACTGATCAGCCTTACAGACCAGGTTAATCCCAGTAACCACAATGGCACACACCTTTAATCCCAATAGCCACAGTAGCACACACCTTTAATCCCAATAGCCACAGTAACACATACCTTTAATCCCGGTAGCCACAGTAACACATACCTTTAATCCCAGTAGCCACAATGACACACACCTTTATTCCTGGTAGCCATAATAACACACACCTTTAATTCCAGTGGTACACGCCTTTAATCCCAGCACTAGAGAGGAATATAAGATGGGGGGGGGAGACAGCTCTCAGACACACTAGTCTCATTCTGAGGTTCTGGGAGGCAGGATCACTATTTCAGACTGAGGTCGAGGTAAGAGTCAGTGGCTGTTTTGCTTTTCAGATCTTCAGGTTGAACCCCAATTTCTGACCCCGAATTTTTATTAATCATGCTTCATTTGGCTACATTAAATAGTTTTGCATTTGCATTACTTTACCTTTAAAAATTTGATAGTGTCTCAATTGGCCTCAGTATGGTCTTCCCCAATGTCATAGTGCTCTTTCAGTTCCAACTAACCTTCTTCTCTGTCGTCCCTCACCCATCTTGCTTCCATTCTGAAGCTCCTTTTCTATTATCCTATTTGAGTGATGGATCTCTGGGCCTACTGCACAGTTCTTTTCCTAGGATTAGTTCCATTTGTTGTAATATGTAGACTTGTCTGCTGGGTTTGATTTTCAGTCTTGTCAGAACTTATATCTTCTTCATTCTTCATTTACTCACTGGCTTAGTTGGAACATATCCTCTAGTAGTAGTGTCTGGATAAAAAGATGGCACTGTAGCCAAGAGTGGGAGAATGGCAATCTTTATTTACATACCTATTGTTATGTAGCTTTAGGTCTGGATTGGGTGCTTTTGACTTTTGATGCACAGTTCTGAAAGTCCCATTTACTGTCATTCTCTTACTTCTCTCTCATGCTAGGGAGCCTGTTATCTATATTCATGTTTCTTCTTTTGGCTTCTTGTACTTGTCAAAAGGATGGGACTGTCACGTATTATGCAGAATATCAGGCACAAAATTTTTGTGAACAAAACAGATCGCTAATCTTGTATAGACCTTTCTATGCTCTAGCTTCTAAAATTTTATTGCTATTTTTTTCTTCTTTGCTCTTCTCTTTCTTTGTGGACTTAGGTCTTTTATCTCTTATTATCTTAGTAGGGTTTGGAAGGAAGAAGCAAAATTACTTGTTTGTATGTACATTCTGCCCACTTTTCCCTGAATTTACTTGCTTAGATTATATATTCTGGGACCTGGAGGGGAATAAAGTGAAGTGAGGATCTGATTTGGATCCCGAGTACCTATACAAAAAGCCAGCATTGTAGTATATACCTGTAATTCCATCACTGGAAAGGTGGTGATGTCTTGGTCCCTGGAGCTTTCCAACAAGCTAGTCTAGCCATATTGGTGAGATCCAGGATCAGTGTAGACCCTGTTTCAAAAGGAGAGTGATTGAGAATGACACCCAACATTGACCTCTGGCTGGTGTGGGAAGTCCTTCTGTCTCTGTGTTGCTTTTATTGGTTAATAAAGAAACTGGCTTTGCCTAATAGGGTAGAACAGAGCTAGGCAGGGAAAACTAAACTGAATGCTGGGAGAAAGGAAGGCAGAGTCAAGAGAAGCCATGTAGCCCTGCCAGAGCCAGGCACTGAAACTTTACCCGGTAAGCCACAGCCTCGTGACAATATACAGATTAGTGGAGATGGGTTAATTTAAGATATGAGTTAGCCAGAAATACGCTTATGCTATTGACCAAATAGTATTGCAAATAATATGGTTTCTGTGACATTATTTTGGGGCTGAGCAGCTGGAAACAAACAAGCAGCCTCCTACAACATCTAGCCTCTAGATTCAGGTTTGTACTCATGTATGTTCACCTGCACACATGAATATGTACATACCACATACATATATGCATAGAGACATAAGGCTAAGGTATTATGTGATATAATACTAAACTGCTATAATTTTAATTAGTGAAGGATAAAATATTATTAGCAATATGGTGGTTAAATATGTAACCAAATGGGTTTGCAGAAAGGGTACTATTGTAGAGGAGGAAAAATGTTGTGCCTGCCTTGATTTTTGAGCTAACTGAATCATTGAAAAAAGTCCACAGAAGCCTTTCATCTTTATTGTAAAACAAGTAGAAAATAATGATAAGAGTGAAGAGGAGAAAAGAAGAATTATTTTGATTCTACTATCCATGGGCTGGGACCAAAATCCATATAGTTTTCTTAAATATTGTTAAATCCCATTCTGAAGGCATTGTACAAATTTCAGTTTTCACTAGAGATCCACGAGAGTGTTAGTTTCACCTCAAGCTCTCCCTTAGAGGGTTTTGATACATCCTTAAGACTTTGTCTAACTGGATAGGTAAGAGGATGGGATCAAAATACAGTTGTTGGGTTTTGGTTGGTTTCTTTTTTATTGGTGTGTGTGTGTGTGTGTGTGTGTGAGAGAGAGAGAGAGAGAGAGAGAGAGAGAGAGAGAGAGAGAGAGACAACAAGGCCTCACTCACTCTAGCCTAGGCAGTCTTGAACTCGGAGCGATCAGTAACCACCATGCTCTACTTCTGTATGGTTTTAAACAAGTATTTTCTTCCAGTTTGTCAGTTGTTATTTGTAGTGTTTGATCTGAGTGTCCAAGCTTTCATATGGTCGAGTTTCTTTAGTCTTTTGTTTCATTTGAATGTTGTTTCGAAATTGAAAAACCTTTTCTTGTTGGAAAATAATTCACCTATATTTTGTTTTGAGTACTTGGATGATTTTAGTTATTAATTTGAATCCATGTTCCATTCGATATTTTGCTGTTACAAATGTGTGGACCTAATAATCTTTTTTTTTTTTTTGGAGACTAGACTGAATGTATTTCCTTTTAAAAGACCATTTTTACCCTTACAGCTTTTGAGATGTCACCTTATCACATTTGAAATTTTTATCATTTATTTCTGGATGTTTATTTATGGAGATGTCAGATAATAACTTTTTATAGTTGGTTCTTTCCTACCCTTGTGTGAACTCAGATCATCAGGCTTTCTAGGTAAGGCCCTGTTTCTAGAGTTTTTATGCCTGCATTGTTATTCCATTGTTTTTGTTATAAAATCTTTGCAGTTTATTGGACTGGTTTAAAAAAAAAGTATGTATGTTAAGTATGTGTGCATAAGTTTGTGTATATGCATGTTTGCACATGCATACAGAGGGTAGGGGTTAGTTGAGTCTTCCTCATTTGCTCCCCAACTGACCTTTGGAGACACTGTCTCGTAGAACTCACTGATTTGGTGAAGCTGACTGTTCAGTGAGCTGTAGGATTCTCCTCTTTCTGTCCTCCCAGGCATACTGCTGCATCCAGCTTCTTAGGTGTGTTCTAAGGATCTGAACTCAGGCCTTTGTGCTTGTGTGGTAAGTACTTCATTGACTAAGCCATTTCCCAAGACCCTGATATGAATTTTTTAAAAATTCTATTATTTGATTTCATACGTTAAACTTATTATTAGCTTGTCTATCTTTATTAAAACCACTACTGAGGGGCTGGAGAAATGGCTCAGCAGGTAAGAACACTGGCTGCTCTTCCAGAGGTCCTGAGTTCAATTCCCAGGAATCACAGGGTGACTCACAACCATCTATAGTGGGATCTGATGCCCTCTTCTGGCATAAAGATGTACATGCAGATAGCTCACTCAAACATAAAATAAATAATTCTTTAAAAATGTGTTGATATTTTCATTTAATTTACATTAAATCAATAATTTAATGATTGGGTTTTCTAAGAACAAGGACTGCTTTTTGTTTGCCCGTATACACTTTTGTGACTCTGAAGCAGCCCATGTTGGCCTCATACTTGAAGCAATCCTCCTATCTCAGCCTCCCGAGTGCTGGAATTACAGTGGCTCTCTTGTCATGCCCAGTTTCAAGAATGTCTTCAGTGTCATCATGTATATTTATATTCATTTATATATATATTATATATATATCATCTTTATAATTCCTTTGAAAACTAGTTTTCTGGTGTCTGTGTGGTGCTGGGAATCAAACCACGGGCCTTGCACTTGAACGTGCTAGGCCAACACTCAACACTCCTTCCTGACCTCTTTTTTTTTTTAATTCAATAATACCTTACAGATATTTATATCAATTACAAAGCTATATCATTCTTTGTTGTTGTTATTTTTTAAAATAGGGTTTTACTGTGTAACCCTGGCTGTCCTAAAACTTGTTCTGTAGATCAGACTGGCCAGAACTGACAGAGATCCACCTGCCTCTGCCTCCCGAGTGCTGGGATTAAAGATGTGTGCCGCCACCACCTGGCTATACATCGTTCTTTTTAAAGCACATGGTTTTGTATAGTATGAGTATACTGTATCAGTGTATATTAGATTTGCTTATAATTTTCAAGAATATAAACAGTTCTGGAAAAGTATATATAGAAGTCCAGATGTTTTCTTATGTTAGTCCTCTAAGCAGAATTGCCTTGTCAGAAGACCTTTGACTTATAAGTTTATTAGGCATATTGTTTAGATGCTTTCTCTACTAATAGAAATGTGTGTCTACTAGATAATGTTCTTGAGGCTTCTACTGACTTCACTGAAACGAGACTGACTTAAAAAAATTTAAAGTTAAAAAAAACCTTTGGAAATTCTGTTGCAAGGAGCTGCTTGTTCATCCAGCCCGCCCAGAACCAAAATAATCACACAGACATTGTATTAATTAAATCATTCCTTGGCCCATTAGCTCTAACTTCTTATTGGCTAACTCTTACATCTTAGTTTAACCCATCTTCATTAATCTGTATATCACCACGAGGTAGTGGCCTACCAGCAAAGTTTCGGCATGTCTATCTTGCTGCTCCATGGCGTTTCCTTCTCCGCCTTCCTTCTCCCAGCATTTCATCCAGTTCCCCCCCTCCACCCCCGCCCCGCGCCTACCTAAGTTCTGCCCTATCAACAGACCAAGGCAGTTTCTTTATTCATTAACCAATAAAAGCAACACATAGACAGAAGGACCTCTCACACCAAAAATCCTTTTAAAAAAGAGCGTCTTTAGTTTGCATTTCTTTGCTATCTTATGTAGGTTTTTCTTTATTAACTGCTGAGATTTCTTTTTATGGCCAGCTTGGTATTCAGCACCTGTCACTAACACAACATATTGAGCTACAGTAGTGCCTGGAAGTTGGACATTTTTTTGTAATTTGTTCTATTTTATTTCTTATATTTTTTTTGATGGCATTTAGAAAGTATTTCTTCCCATTACACCTGTTTTCAGAGACCTAAAGTGAGATGTCATTTCTTTACTCATGTTTATTGGTGGGCGTCTAAAGTGCATGCGTGCTTGCATGTGTGTGTGTTTTCATTATACAGTTCATGCTAAATCCCTGTTAAGTCTTTACTAAGTGCTTGGATGGGTGTCAAAGAAATATTGTGTAGTTTTAGAAATGACTTTTGTTACATTTTTAGGCAAGGCTGTCAGAAGGGAAGTTTTGTGTAATTTGCCTTCAGACATAGCTTGTCTGTATGTAGTTTTTCTTATTTAAAAAATAAAAATGGTAAGTTGCTTAATATATAAACTTATTTTATATACCTATTGTTTCTTTATTCTAAATATGTTTGCTTGTTTGTGGTACTTGAATATAATTTTGTAACTCTCAGGATTGAAACAAGTTTCTTGAAAGAATTGGGTCCTTTGCTTCTGCTTACGGTTTTTGTTAGACTTGGTGTTTATGGAGTATGTGGACTTAGTTTTCAGGGCTGGATTCCTAGCTTTCCATAGTGTGCTCTTTTTCTGAGGTAATAACTGAGAATTGGTACCCTTATCAAACTCTAGCTTTGCTATAATTTGTATAGAGAACAGCAAAGATGCAGTGTTATTATAGGGGTTTAATTAACTCACTCAAGAAGAATAGATGGCTATTTAAATCCTCAGTAAAGTATAATGAATAATGTTATTAAAGAACTTGGAGATGAAAATAATTAGGTAACTGATTTTAATTTTTAATATTACTTTTTAGGTATTTATTTTCAATTAATTTTTCTTTCAAAGAAGACAGTATATTACTATAAGCTGCTGTTTTGGATAGCTATTCCTGCTAACATCCTGACGGTCCTGTCACTGTTCCGCAGCTTCCGTGTGTTGTCAGGAGCAGTTTGGGAAGCTGATGTGCAGAGTAGAGGCTTTAGTGGTGATCAGAGGGTTGGCCGCAGCGGCTGTCAGAAGATAACTTACTTATGTTGCTGAAGCACATGGCAAAACTTGGGTTCTTTTTTCTTTCTTTCTTTTCTTCTTCAGTGTTTCTCTATGGAGCTCAAGGAGGCCTTGAACTGTCTTTGTAGCCCAGACTGGCCTTTTGATCTTCCAGCCTCACCCTCTTAACTGCTGCGATTATAGGTATGCTCTACAATACCTAGCTCAGAAGTTTCTTTTAAATGGTTTTTCACAGTGAGACATAGTCAGAAATAAATGCTGATGTCAAGACCCAAGTTTAAACAAAGTGGTTTCAAATAGAATCCAAGGATGAGAAGCCTTAGACACAGGAAAAAAAGGATAAAGTAGCCCTCCACACCCCCTCCCGCCTTTGATAGAGGTTTTGCTTTTGTTAGCATCAGAAATCTGCTTTCCAGGTATTCTAGATGTGTGTGGTTTAGTGAGTAGATGCATGAACATGACAGAGATTTCTTAGATCTAAGAGAAAGCCAAAGGGGTTTGAGTCTTGGTTATTTAAAATCTCCTTGTACCCGTCTTATTAGGAGTATTTTTTTTTTCAAAGAAGAAACTAATTTGCTACTGGCTATAAAGAGTGACATTGTGTCTGGGAAAATGCTGTACTAACACTTTGTACTGTCCCACAAGAGTACTTCTTAAGTCCCCAAATGCAGAACTGACAATCTGTGACAGGCTATGAATTGTTGAGCAGCAGTTGGGGAAGGTGGACAGCAGAATAAATGGTTATATGTAAGCTAAAGAGGAGATGGGAGGGGAGGAAATGAGAGCAGAGTGGAGCAGCTCAGGTTTTGTGGGCAGTTTAAATGCAAGCTGTTCTAGTAGTTAAACTTTGTTATAAGCTGGGAGACAAAAATAGGGTGTGGAGGGGGGATTGATGGGATGGGAACACCCTTTGAAAAGTGTCATTGTTCTAGTTTGTCATGTCACCAAAACTGTAAGGTTCAGGAAGCTGGAAAGTTAAGAGCACTGGAGCTCAGCAGTTAAGAGCCCTGGCTGCTCTTTCAGAGGACCCAAGTTCAATTCCCAGCAACTACATGGTGGTTCATAACTGTCCATAATTCTAGTCCTAGGGATTTAGCACCCTCTTCTGGCCTCTGTAGGCATCAGGCACACACGTGGTTCACAGATACACATGCAGGCAAAAACACCCATACACATAAAATAATAGGGGAAAAAATCTGTAAGGTTGGGTCAGATGGAATTTAAATTGTTAAAGAGACCAGATAAATCACTTTGTATCAGGATCAGGAAATGAAACTAAATATTAGTATAATTGAGATGGAAGCTTAGGAATTCCTCTTTAGAAATTGTTGCAGTAGTGGTAAGGCCATTTAACATTACTAGATTCCCAAATACCTTGGCTTTTAGCACAAGCCAGTGTATTTGGTTGATTGACTTAGTTAATTTGATTAATAAACTTACATATATACCACCAGCTGATAATTGTTTCAGGAATACACAACTTACCATAATTGTATTAGATATCAAAGAATGAGTTTCTAGAGTACAACGAATACTTTGTAGGGACAGGTTACAGTTTTCTTTTACTGACTCGTTCTAAATATGGAATTAGACTTGGGAGCTCTTTCTTTGGAGCTGATCCTCCTGCTGATTCTGTTCTGATTTTAGGTTGTTATTTTACTTTGTCATTGGCATGAGAGAAGTATGAGTGAGTCTTAAGGTTGCTTATCTTGTCTTTACAGCAATGATGCATATTTTAAAAGATAAAAAGGATAATGGAAGGGCAAATATGGTAATGAAGGGATGAGTAGAGACCCAGAGGCACTAGCAGTAGCATTGTTCAAATTATCCTTAGGGCCCAGATTGGATTCCCCACTGCTCTATACTTGAATTCCTGATCCCTGGTGTTGAAGCCTTCCATTGTCAAGTCTTAGGTTGAATCTCCACAGCTTTCTTACATAAATCCATACCTAATTTCATGTTGTGGGCTGAATGTTTATGCTCCTTCCCATCATGTTACTACACGTGTGGAAGTCTAAATCTCAAAATGGATGGTGTTTTAGAGGTCGAGCCTTTGGGAAGTAGTTGGTAGAAGGGTAAAGCCCTCGGGCTGGATTAGTACTCATAGAAGACAACACTAATCTCACTTTTCAGTCTAATGAGGATATGAAGAAGACTGACCTTAGAAGAGGGCCCTCCTAAGAGCTTGGCCATAGTAATTCCTTGATGCTGCCAGAGATGGCCAGCTGCATAAGCCATCATGTCTGTGGTCCTTTCTGCCTGTTCACGTGTTTTTTGGTGATGGTGGTGGTTTTATATGTTTTTTTTGTTTTTTGTTTTCTATTTGGAATGTCTCCCATAAATTCTGTCTGAATAACACTGTGACGCCCCCCCCCCACCGCCCACCGCCCCAGGCAGGGAGCTCTTTGTAGACTTGGATGTCCTGGAACTTGCTCTGTAGACCAGACTGGCCTTGAACTCAAAGAGACCTGCCTGCCTCTGTGTGTGCCACCACTGTCTGACTGAATTACATATTCTAAAGGTTTACCTCTAGTACCACATATTTCATGACATTTACTTTAACTGTTCCAGGGCCTGAAAGATGCTTCTTTACTTGGATTTCTGTCATTTATTGCCTTTTTCCTTATTGGCAATTATATGTACTCCATTCAGACAACTTATTTTCCCTGCTTCATCTTTCTAATTAGTTAAAGACATCCTATTGAGGGAGGCTACGTTTCTTTTCATGTGTCTCAAATTATGTTGTTACTTGTAGTCTGCTTTATAATCTCCACTGTCCCAGCATAGATCTAAATAAATACTTAGTTCGACAGTGAGAAAATGCCATTACTTATTATTAGCTTTTATCTCTCTTTAACGTTTATCTTGTTTTTGAATCATAAGAATAATAGATTAGAATGTGCTTTAAGTATTTGTTCAGTAGATTGTTTTTCTTTGAAAGCCTCTGCAACCCTCTGTGCAAGCTTTTTGATCCTTAAAACATTGCTGTGGAGATGTTTTTATATTCTAAAGTAATTGTTGTTCTTGAAGCTCTTAATTAGTAAACTTTAAACCTGCATAGGAGACAAGTTCTTGTTTATTAACTTTCATGTTTCTTTGCTGGCTCCTAGAGAAGCCTGCCTTTTGGTGTTCTTCATCTCTAGGCACAGTTTTCTTTCACACACGTGGACGTCGCTGCAGGGAGAGGCAGGTAGCAGTTGTAGCTATTTATAGCATATAGACTCCACCTCCTTCATTTACAGTTACTCATATTTTTTTGTTGGTGTTTATTAAGCTATTCTCTGCTATGCTTTTTATTCCTTTATAGGTTTTAGAAAGTTTGTGTTCTAGTCTAACATAATAGTTAAGGGCAGGGTCTGGAACTCTGAATTAACACATGGGAGCTCTGTTATCTTAAGTAATTGAAAATTCAGATTTCTCATCTATGGAGCTGAGATAATGATAGGTACCACTTAGTTTTCTGGTCGGAGGCAAAAGAGATAATACAAAGAGACACTAAGCACAAATTAAGTATAGTGACCTCAACTTTAAAAATCCACTTAATGATGTATTAGCTTCAGGCTGTGCATCCTAAAGAGGGGGAAGTTTTAATGCATGCGAGGGCTGAGACACAGCCCCAAAGCCTTACTCTTTTGAATGCTTTTATTGTCAGCAATAGGATGCCATTTTAACTCAGAACAGACCCAGGAAAGAGACTGTTGAGTAACACAGACCAACATCCAGATGTGTAGAGAAAGGTTTTGTTCTCTTTTCTGTTTGCTCCCTACTGCCAAGTGTATATGCAGAGTAGGAAACAGAAAAGTCTGTTTATTATATTTTTCTTCTTCAGTCACAGAAAACCTTTCATCTGAGTGCTTTTAGAAATGGTCAGTAATAGAGCTAACATGAAATTTGGAGGAGTTAAGCCGGTGAGCCACGGAGTTGCCATGTCAGTGGAGTGTGAAAGAGACTAAGTTTCAGCCTGTTTCCCAGCCTATAAAGTGTGAAATCAGTTGGTGCTCATGCGTGGTGACTATTGCTAGTAGAGTGTAAAATGTCTGGGACATTAATTATGCTATATTTGCAAGGAAAACCTTTTCATGCTGTAGTTTAAGACTCAAGGTTCTACTGGAATTATGTGCTAGATATCTTTTGTCATCCTGATACTCAGATTTTCGTGAAATGTTGAAGTTGTATTCTCTTTGTCCAGCAGCATACAGAGAAGCAAAGGCTATAGCTGCCCAAGGAAAACACAGAATGCGGTAATTATTATGTTCTGTAAGATGCATCTGAAAATATCATCTGCAACTCATATTTGATAGATGTTTTTCATTTTGAAGTTTTTTATTATTTTTTCAAACAGTCTTGTTTTATAACCCAAGTTGACCTTGAACTTGGGATCACCTTGTCTCAGCTCCAGATTATAAGATTATGGTTGTGCACCACCATGTCTGGCTTCATTTCTTCAATTCTAAAACTCAACAATAAAGAATGTCTATATTCTGATTTGAAGCTTTCTCTAGTCTAAAGACTGTGTAACTCATTTTACTGGTCTTTATCCCCATGTGTATGTGTATGCCTCTGGATGCTTTCAAATACTGGGGGAAGAAGTACAGAAATTACTCTGATGGGAAATAGAAGATGGGGAGTTCCTGGCCTGACACCTGCTGAGGTTCTTCACCATACGGCTTTGAGTCAGGGTGAATGAGGAGGTTTTAGACAGTAGTCAGCTATGATTGTCAGCACTCCAGGTCTAGAAGGCTATTGGAAATAGAGATGCTGTGATAGCGTGCATGTTCTTTCATTGTTATCCTGGTTTTCTCATTTTATTAAGGCAGTTTTGAATTGTCTTTGGTTGCTTTGCATTTACAGAGTTTAATAAAATTGTAAATGTTTGTGGAATTAATACATTGGTGTGTCTTATTGAGTATCATGTAACCTAATGTAGTAGTTAAGTGTGGGAATTTCGATATCTTAACTAACAGGTTAACTAGGTGAACTTGTGTCATTTTTATTGTAGTTGGGGGAAAATGAGATTTTATTTACTTTTGTTTATGTTCCATTAAATCTTGATTTATTAAAAAATAAATAAGTCCAGATTTAGACTTGAGGCTATATTTTGCAGATCCTGGTTATGATGATTAATAATCATCCATCATTACTGGTTTTGAAGTCACCTAGAAGACTGTACTTTGTGTGTGTGTTGTTGATTTCCAGAAAAAGTTTAACTGAGGAGGGAAGGCTCACTCTGAATGTGTGTAGCTCCTTTCTATGAAGCAGGGTCCCAGTCTCAATAAAGAGAGGAGAAAGAGGAAGCCAGCTGAGCCCTAGAACTCATCTCTCTCTGCTTCTTGACTGCAGTCTCAATGTGGCTCACAGCCTCTTGCTCCTGTTTGCTTGCCTTCCCTGCTGGAGTGTTGCCCCTCAAACTATGAGCCAAATGAACTCTTTCTCAAGTTGCTTTTGTCACAAACTTTTGTTACAGCAACAAGAAAAGTTACTAATACTGTGGTGTAGATGCATCTGATTGTATACTTGCCTGTTTCCACAACACAAACATTCTGTTCCCTTGCCATGTCCTCCTAGGCATGGCATTTTATGCTTCAGGATAGGGACAGCCGAGTGTACCCTCAGAAGCCCATGTGAACGAGCATCATGTGGTTCAGCCTTTCATGGTATCTAAGAGTTTTCAAAACTCCTATCTCAGAGTTTGCCTTTCTGGGATCTTCAGTCCCAAACTACCATCTCAGATTTTTACCTCCCCAAAGCACTTGCCTTTGCTAAGCATCACAAAATATTCCATCTTGGTTTTCTCCATGGCCATTGTGATCCTTGTACAGTAAGCAGTTAAGTTAATTTCAGTATCAGATGCTGGTAGCAGATGAGATTTTACACACACACACACACACACACACACACACACACACACACACACACACACGCTTTAATACAGTCTCTGTGACACTTAATGTGACACTTATTAGCTGATAGTTCCTTTTTCTTTCCCTTCCCCTGCTACTTTTATTGATGCTACTCCACTATTGCTTCACTTTTGTTTTAGGGTCTAAACCTTAATGAAACAGAAGACATAATTAGACATGGTTCACAGCAGCAGATTAAAAAAAAAGTCATCATTTTCTTAGGCATTGACTAAATCCTTTCTAAACCAAATTGGAAAAATGAAGATCAGGATCTTCATATTGGTTTAACATAGCTGTACAAATGACTTTAAAAAGTGATTATCCTGAAATATATTTGGCTAATGCACCTAAAACAATCTTTCTATGAATTTATGGATTATATAGTTCAAAGAATTGCCATTCTTTTAGCACCAGATTTTTGTTTTGTGTATGTGTATTTTTTTTTTTTTGAGTGATGTGCCCTTTTTTGGAATTCTTAAAATATTTTTTTTCTGCTCTTGGGAGAACGGTTGTAGAGTTCGTGTGGGAATCAGCTAGGAAAGTTGTCCTGACCATTTACACTAATGGAGATAAGCATTAGTGTGGATAATATATTTGGATTTGATGTGCATTATGTGATTATTTTTGCAGCACAATTAACTTCCTGATTAAACTTTGCTGAGCGTATATCTTGAGCATACATACACTTGGTGGATAAAATTATTAGTTTAGTTGATAGGTGATACGGATTTTGATCTGGCTTTCCACTCAAATAGTTGTAAGTCTGAGATAACTCTCCAACTAGTTTTTTCATCTTTAAAATGAAGAGATTCTGAGTAAATTGGGAGCATGGGGACCATGGGAGGGGGCTGAAGGGGAGAAGAGAGAAAAGGAGGGTAACAGAGAAAAAATGTATAGCTCAATAAAATCAATTAAAATAAAATAAAATGAAGATATTATACAACCTGAATTTTAAAATATTGATTCTTTATTGTCGCAGGACAATATTAACCAATTTGATTAAAAAGGGGTATTTTATTGGAGGGGATAAAACTTACAGATAAATGTCCCAAACCACATTCCTCTGGTCGCAAACAGGAAACCGAGTCTAGCCTTCAGCATGAAAGCCGGAAGCAAGTTAGCTCAGAGAGCGGCTGCGGCTTTTTTTAAAATGAAAACCACGCCCCACATTGGGCGGGTATCTTAGAAGCCATTGGCTGAAAGCAAGAGGGCTTAATCTCCCGCAGCAATTCTTTGTGAATTTCACATCATGTACCCCAATCCTACTCATTTCTTTGTCCCTCCATATCTCCCCTCCACTCTTGCAACCTTCCCTCCAAAAGAAAACAAAAGGCAAAAATAAAAAATAAAGACTAAAAATTAAAAAAAAAACCCTCACTGTAGAAGGTGCAGTGTGTCATGGTGTGTCACCCAGTCTATTCTTTCGCTGGAACGGCTTTGCTTGCACATACTCATTGCAATGATACATTGGCTGTGTTCCCCAGTGCCGAGAACAGGGCTTAGGCTAGAGACAGCACCAGTTACCGCCATCACGTTTCCAGTTCTGCCTCTCAGTACAGCTCACCTCTCTATTTTCTGTCTTTCCCACCCCTCCTTCACACATTTGTGCTTTGTAGTGGTGTCCTGAGCTTGATTTTGAGCTGTGTGGAGAGGTAGGTTGGAAACTTGGGAGATGCTGTAGTGACACATTCTGTCCACCAGAGGGGGAAGTCCATCAGTCATCTTGTGCTTTGTTTCTGACCAGAAATGTGTTCCGGTCATGGAAATGAAAGGTCATTTCAATTATATCCTTGTCCATTTAGGGTGAGTTGTAGGGCTTCTTGCTCTCTGATTTTTCAGTTTCTTCTTTTCAATGTTCTTGATAGAACTGGGATAAATAAATAGAGTAGAGGTTGACAGGGCTTTATCTGATTTTATTCTCTGAGATACTTAATGACTCTTAGATCATCAGCGTGCATCTTGGATGGAAAGCATAGCAGTAATAAGTCACCAGGTTTGGGCCTTTGTAACTTGTTTGGTCACTTCCTGTGTCCAAACACAGGCATACACACTCAACCCATGACCCACCCTCTTGATGAAATTCCAAGGATCTTGAGGAGTATAGCAGAGGGAGCATGTTATTTATAACTAGGTCTCGGTCTTGTAGCTATTGAATATTTATGTAGCCACGGGCATGCATAATGGTTCTGAGCTGAGTGGGTGGTGTATGCCTTTAATCCCAGTGCTCATGAGAAAGAGGAAGAGGCAGATAGATCTCTGAGTTCGAGAGTAGCCTGATCTATATAGTGAGTTCCAAGCCAGCCAGGGCTACATAATGAGACCCTGTCTCAAAAAACAAAACAGAACAGAACAAAATCCTTGGATCTTTGGTATCTTTGTTTTAAATGTTAGCATGCTTACTTTTAACCTATTTGGTCCTTTTTAAGTAGTGTGAGATTCTGTACACATTCTTTAATATGTATGTGGAAGGCAATACTGTTCTTAAATAGAACGCTATAACAAAGATACAGATTTTAAATATAGTACATTGTTTCGATAAAAACAGCTATTGATGCCAGGCGGTGGTGGCGCACGCCTTTAATCCCAGCACTCGGGAGGCAGAGGCAGGCGGATCTCTGTGAGTTCGAGACCAGCCTGGTCTACAAGAGCTAGTTCCAGGACAGGCTCCAAAAGCTACAGAGAAACTCTGCTTCGAAAAACAACAACAACAACAACAGCAACAACAAAAACAGCTATTGGTGATTATTAAGGTGTAAGTACTAGAGACAGACAATTGTTGAGCATAGGTTCAAAGTAGCAACAGTTCAGTCATGGTTGAAAGACTAGGAGCCAGGTCATCCTGAGTGGGTACAGGGGGTTGATAATGAGTCATTTAGAGATCATTTGGGAATGAATAAACATAGAAAAAGACTCATGAGCTCTAGGATTCCATGTCACAAAGCTGATATCACAATCTATTTTTTCTAGCCATAAAAATGAAAATAATTTTGATATAGAAGCCAGTTGTATGACCTTAAGATGCTAGAGAGCCAAGGGTGACATGGAAGGAACAAAGGCAGGCATGGAATCTAAGTAAGCATATAGTCCTATGATGTTTAAAACAGAGAAAATGGATACAGAAATATACTTGTGAAAGCAAGCAGGGATTAGAAATTAATAATTTAATGTGCAAATAAGAGAATAGGGGCTGGTCAAGCAGACTAGATACATACAACGTTTTAGAATTCTGTATAAGACAGGATTTTAATCTGTCCTTGCTTTAGTGAGCATTCTAGTTGTTGGTATACTTGGTAGATCCAAGACTCCACGCATTTGGGGTTGTTGATGGAATCACTGACAAACTCTAGGTGGTTTGATGGTTCTAATAGCTTCACACTCCACTGGATACACATATTCACAGATCTGCTCACCACTGCTGCAGTTCATTTCTGCAGCAATGAAATGAACTGGCTAGTAAAAAATTTGGCAGGCAAGTCAGCTTTTCAAGTACTGCTAGGAATAGAGCCCAGCTGTTCCCTTTGGGCTTTGAGCTGTTGGAATTCATGTGTTAGCAGCTAGAAAGAATCAAACTGTAGCATTTTTAGCCTAGTTCATGACAGCAAAGCGAGGTGTTAAGATTTCTGTTTTAGAGGTTTATACGGCAAGTAACTTAACCTGATTGTGTGTCTTAATATTACTGGGCTTCTGACCGCTAAAATATGGCTTGGATCGATGGTGGTTTGGAGAAAGTAGAAAGAGGGCTATCCATCATTCAGAGGCTCCATAGAAGCTGGCTGATAATGCTGCTTTCGCCAAGCAGCCATCTGTCCATCCATCCATCAGTAGGATGAGATGAGATTTAGCGGAACAGGCAGCCGTAACTCTAAGACACTTTTTAACCAACAATTGTAGCTCTGGCCTGAGTCTGACCACAAAATAGCACTGGGGTTTGGCGGGATGTGGCAGTAAGGGCTGTCTCCTTCCCGTCACTGCCAGCCTGTATTCTGTATGAGGCCTTAGCCCAACCTTCCTTTCCATACAAAATTCGGCTAAACTTGGATTATGACACTGTCATTCTCTTTGAGTGCCAGTCAATTTTTCAAGTTGAACAAATGCTTTTCATGGAGAATATTTTTGGTTAGCACTATAGATACTTCTTCTATGTTTATCATAGTAATGAGTGATGAGATTAAATTAAATTTAAATAATTATTTTATTTCATACAAGTTATTTTCCTTATTAAATTAAAAATTTACCCAGATTCTTAAGTAGTGAAAATTGAATTTTCATTTTTATTTCTCCCTACATTAGTGGTTCTTATATGAAAGAAAGAAAATTTGGATAGGGAAATGAGTAACATCAAGCAAGAACAGGATGATACCTAAAATGGATAATGAGGTTTGGATAAGTGAAACCAACTACGTCTTCCTAGTTACTCCGTGTTTCAAGTGTAGCATGCCTTCTGAGAGAGCCTCTGGGTCAGTATATGACACTTTGTGTGCTTGTTGCCTACCCTGGATTCTTTCCTAGTCATAGCCGTCTTCCTTGACCATATTATTGCAGTGGTCACTTGAGGCCTCAGCTCCTGTTCTTTGTTCTGAAGCCTTGATTTTCACTTCAGATTGAGGGAGGGGTTGAGGGAACCTAATGTACCGGAGATGCCTCGGAAATGAGAGCCTTGGATGAATTCCTGGGCTTATTGATCCACTGGCAGTTTATGCATCCTGACATTCATAATCTCAGTAGGCTGCTGATGTTCCTGATTAATGGGCCCAGGGGCTGTCCATCCGTCACTTCACATTAATTACTGAAGAGGTGTTTTTCCAGTGATTTACCTGACAGTGGGCTGTGATAAATACCCCGAAGCAGAGTGGGCAGTGATTAATCACAGGACCACCCCCTCCCCCTACTCCTTTCCCCCTAACCACAGGCCAGCACTGGGACCTGACCAAGGAGTGCCCCCTCCCCATAAGCTATCTATCTCCATAATTGCTTGTGGATGCATATTTATTGGGCATAAGACCTGGCAGATAGCATTTTAGAATTTGTGCCAAAGACGATGAAAAATAAATCTTATTGGTAGGAAGAACATGTTTTTACGTGGGGTAGGTAAGTGTATGTGAGCCACTCTTAAGTTATCTTAAAATTTTGAGGGAGCATTCGGTGCTTACTATGCGTGTACGTACATGCATGCATACGTAGGGATTGGTTGCTCTGCAGGCTTCAGAAGAGGGCTAAGTGGGCTGGCTGGTTAGATGGTTTAACAGGTAAGGGCAGTTGTCACTCAAGTGTGGTGACCTGAGTTCAAACCCCAGGACCCATATAAAGGTGGAGGGAGAGAAGTAACTCCACAGAATTGTCCTCTGACCTCTACATGTACACTGTTGCATGTGTGCCTCCACAACAATGCTCGCACACATACGCAAACACAAACAGTAAATTAAAAAAAAAAAACAGCCCTACCTGTTTTTTTTTTTAATCCCAGTACTCAGGAGGCAGAGGCAGGTGGATCTCTGAGTTCGAGGCCAGCCTGGTCTACAGAGTGAGTTCCAGGACAAGCTCCAAAGCTACAGAGAAGCTCTGTCTTAAAAAACCAAAGGAAAAAAAAAAATCCCAGCTTTTGCATTTGTGATACTTGTAGTTTATTCAGAGAAAAAATAAATGAACAAATATAATTTAGGAATTATTTTAGGTAGAATACAGTTTGACTGGAGTAGAACTTCAGGGTTTCATTTCTACCTTATGGCTATAGAAAATGAAATTAGTTAAGTACGGAACTGCTTGAGTGTATTCCGTGTGCCAGGCCCTATTTTCAGCTTGGAAAATGAGTGTAATACAGCTGCAGATTGCACAGAGCACAGTCTAATGCTGCTTGTCTCATTTTCTAAAAATATAAAAACAAACTTTTTCTGGAAGTTGTTATAGTGATTTAAAGTTAACTTGTGCAATCGCCCCTTTTTTCTTGTGTGCCTATTTCTGTGTTCCCAGGTTTACAAGGACATGTTAGAGACAATGCCTACCTTGACAGTTACAGGTTTCTTCCTTTTTTAAAAGTATTTATGTGTGTGTTGTGTCGAGGGGTTTCAGATCCTCTGCAGCTGAACTATAGACAGTTGTGATCTGTTTGATATGGGTGCTGGATCCTCTGCAAGAGCAATACATGTTCTCAACTGCTGAGCTATCTCTCCAGCCCAGGATTCTTGAGTATAACATTCATAAATGCATAAATGTACCCCCCCTTTTTTGTTTTTTTGTTTTTTAAGAGATGGAGATATCCGTTTTTTGGGCTAGCACAAAATTTCTGGTCTCAGGCAGTTATCCTGCCTCAGTCTTCTGTGCAGGCTCCCTGGACCCTTAGGTACACGACATCATGCTTGGCCATAAAAGCAACACTTAAATAAGAATATCCTGTATATAATAACATGAATGCCATATGAATTCACAGAAGTGTGAATCAGTTGCCTTTATATAGTTACAGGATAAAGTTGAATTTGTGATACATCTTTTGGATGACTAGTGACTAGGGCTATTTAAGCTGATGTAGTTCAAAGAAAGTATTTCAGAAGTTAGAAGGAGCAGGCCAATGATGTCATCCTGCTTAGAATGGAGGATTCGTATCTGAGAATGGTAGCATTATGACTAAAATAGTAGATTGATACCAAGTCATGGAAGAACTTTAGTGCCAGGTAAGCTTGATTTATATCTGGCAAGCTATAGAGAATCACAGAGAGAGGGAGGGAGAGATTGAGAGGTCATTATAGTATAACACACTAGAGTAGTAGTATTCTACTGAGCTATCTCTCCAGTCCTACTAGAAGCTTTTCCCAATGTGTGGTCTACATTCAGCTTTAGGTCTGCCCTTTGAACTCATGTTTCGTAGAGGGCATTTCTCATCTGCTAGCTCTTCTCCTAAGTAGTTGCTTACTTGAGGCTTGTAGCCATATTTCCTGAGATGTGGTTTAATCTCAACGTTTTCCTAAGTACCTCAGTTTTCCTCTGGGTCTCAAGCATGAGACTTTACAGGAATTCTGCCCTTGGTCTTCAGAAGTAGAGGTTTGTTTTTTTTACCCAGCTATGGAGGGTCTGTGCCTGTGCCTGAGGGCAGTAGCTCTTGCTCTTTTTTCTCCAGACATTTAGACTTTTCTGGAGGGTGCTTAGGGGTGCCTTGGTACTTCTCTATGGGTCCTGCTGTTCTCTCCTCTCCAAATGTGTCTCTCTTGCCTGTAGTCCTTCTTTTTGTATCTCCATTGAGGTCTGTGGAGAAGATACTGTATGTAAGAATTTCCTTTGTTTCTGTGGCTACTGAGAGTTCTGCATTGATATTATGGTAATCCATATTTGATCTGTGGCTCAGTGTTTGCTGGCTTCTCTTGTGTCCAGCGTGTATCTCATGTCCCACTTGTCCTTTGAAGAGTCTTTCTTCAGACTTGAGGCATTTGTTTGTTTTTAGTCTTTGGATTAATTGCTTTGTGATGTGTAGAATCACAAATCTTCTTGAAACCAGCAAATGTCATGCTTTAGAATTCTGTAAAATTGATTGATACATTATCTTTCAGTTTTTTGTTGAGAAAAAATGTTACAAATGAGAGCATTTGTTAACATTTCTTTTTGACTTCTACCATAACTAGCCTTCATGGGTCAGATAGCAGTGGCTGACGTAGGAAGATATGTGCAGGGGTGTAAAGCTGAACAGTCTCAAAATGATGGAGTTTAAAACAAATACACCATACTATCCCTTGTTACAAGTTAGGTGGCCTATTAATTGGGGTTGCATAGCCGACAAGCAATTCCAAACCTGGATATTAGAGCAAGAGAGGGTGTCAGTTCTGACTCTTAAACTTGCTAGAGATGTGACCTCTTCCCCCCCCCTTTTTTTGTGAACTGTGTTATTTATTTATTTATTTATTTTTGTTTTTTTGTGACCTCTTCTCTTTAAAGTAATCATGAAGTTGCTTGTTTGTGAAGGACTTGTTCTGATGGTCAATAAGATGATATGTATGAGGACTTAGCCCATTGCTTCATCTGGTGACTTCTTTGGTGCATTACAAATTAAATTGCCGTTGCAATACAGTTTCCTGGAGGCAACAGTTTTTGTGCTCTTTACATTTATTTACTTGTGCAAGTGTGTGTTCGTTGTTTTCTCTTTCCACCTCATGGTTGCTGGGATTGTCAACTTGTGGCAAGCTCAGAAATTGTCATAGTGTTAATGCTATTGTATTTAACCACAGTGAGTCTATACAATACTTCTACGCAAAAGTGTAGTGCTTTAAAAATAGAGTACTGCTTCATTGATAGTGCTATGAAATCATGGCATTCAAGAGTGAACCCTGATAGGTAAGGGCTTAAGTGTGCATCTGGTTTAATTTTGTTATCACTATTACTTTACAAATGATCTTAGTTTCTGTAAATAATTAACATGTGTCACATGTACTTGCTTCACTAGGAAAATAGCTATTGAGTTGAGTTCAAAAAGTAATATAACAAAGAATTTGTCATTAAAGAATTTGTGTTTCTTTTACTGATCACACACACACATGCATGCATATATGTACGTGTGTGTGCATGTGCACGCACGCATGTGCGTGCACACGTACACACAGAAAGTCTTAATGAAACATTGAATTGCTACTGCTTTGTTAAGGAATGTTTGCTTTTGTACTCATTTATTGACCAGGTTATTAATGACATCCATATGCTAAGAATGTTGCTTAAGTATGGAGAATATAAAAAACAATATGGCTTAGTTTTGTTTTCCAGCAGCTCAAGGGCTAATTGGGAGTCAGACAGGTTAATGTTTGGTGTGGCAGCAGGGAGTAGAAAACATCTGCCCCGGGCTTAGTCACTCAAGCAATGTCTGTTGAAATTGACAATGTGCTACTATTCCTTGAGCTTTAAAAGGATCTCTGAAGATTTATCTCACAAATAAGTAGCTCTAAACCATCTGTGGCAAGCAGGTTTTTAAATGGCATCAGAGAGTGCTGGCTTTGTATTAGTTTTAGGATTTATGATTGGTAACCCTACATAAGGTTAGGGCCTTAGAACTTGATTGGCTTTATTGACCCATTGAAATTCCTCTTGCTTCTCAGTTCATGGCTCAGTTAGGTTGTCTAGAGGTATGAAAGAGAGTGAGTTAGGACCTCTAGTGTTCTAGGCATTAGCTAATTGAAACAGTTATTCTGAGTCCTCATTTCCAGAGCATTGGTGGAGCTGGGTGGTGACACCTACCTATGATCTCCATTGTGAGAAGATAGGCTTGGGCTACGTACCTGAGACCTTATATCAAAGAAGACTAAAGTGAAGGCCAGACATAGTGGCACATACTTGTAATCCTATTGTCGCAGGAAAATATTAACCAATTTGATTAAAAAAGGGCTATTTTATTGGAGGGGATAAAACTTACAGATAAATGTCCCAAACCACATTCCTCTGGTCTCAAACAGGAAACCGAGTCTAGCAGTCAGCATGAAAGCCGGAAGCAAGTTAGCTCGGAGAGTGGCTGCGGCTCTTTTTAAAATGAAAACCACGCCCCACATTGGGCGGGTATCTTAGAAGCCATTGGCTGAAAGCAAGAGGGCTTAATCTCCCGCAGCATAATCCCAGCATTTGGGAAGTGGAGGCAGGAGGATTGCAAATTTGAGGGCAGGTTGGGCTACATAGGAGGTTCCAGGCCAATTTGGGATACATGGTAAAAACTTGTCTCAAAAAAAAAAAAAAGAAAGAAAGAAAGGAAGGAAGAAGAAGAAAAGAAAAAGTGAACAGTGCTAAAATCTCTGCAAGGCATATGTGAGAGCAATCAAATTAATTTTTTGCGGTGTTTCTGTACTTAGGTATATAGCAGCCTTGATGCCTCACTTCTATGATTTTAGAATTGGACTAGTAATAATGGAATGATAATAATAGTGGAGTTTTAAAGAGGATTAAGTGAGATCGTGCTTTAGTGAGAGCAGCCAAGGTCATCACTTGAACAAAGTTCATGTGAAGATCACGTCTTATTGTAATGGGAGGCACCCCAATTCTTGTTTAGACTTTTTTTTTTGCAAACTTTGAATATAATTTGAAGGTCATGAGATTTGAAATGCCCAATAGGTTGAGTGTTCCTGGACTTTTCCTTGGAACCATTGGCTCACCAATAATGACATGGAGACTTATTATGAATTATGAAAGCTCAGCCAATAGTTTAAACTTGTTTCTACATAACTCTTATAACTTAAATTAACCCATTTCTACTAATTTACTTTCTGCCCTGTGAATTTATTACCTTTACTCTGTACTACCCATACTGCTTTCCTGCTTCCTCCATCTCTGACTGGCGCCTCCACCTTCTTCCAGCATTCTGTCTGCCTGGAAAATCCTGCCTAGTTACTGACTGTTTAACTTTTTATTAAACCTGTCACTGACATATCTTCACACAGTGTGAAAGAATATTCCACAAAACTTGAGAGAGTGAAAATGCCCAAGAATAGCAAGAAATGTCAGGTGACAAAGAAGTGACATAAAAATCATGTCCCTGGAGGTGGTAATGTAGGTGTCCTGTATGTGGGTTATTCGTGGTGAATGAGTATTGGCTTATACATGGCCAGTTTGGCAGTGTGAATAAGCTGTTGGACATCTCCTTCTGCTTCATACTTGTGGGTCTCATCTTTCAATCTCTGAGGAAGGGTTCTAAGTGATTGTCTCCTTGACTTATTACTCCTCAGTCCTGTTAAAGTCCAGTGCATTAAAGAGAAACATTGAAATATTTTCTTCACATACTCTGACCATTCATTACAGGTTATTGTCTTATTGTGTTAATTAAAATTGTGATACATATTTTGTATAGTCCAGTTTGAATAGAAGTAAAATAGGAACCTTCAAATGGATATTATTTTGTGTTTTCAAGTCTGAAAATGCTTTTGCAGAGGATGCCTTAAGAAAGCTGTAACATGAGAAGTAGAAAAGACAAGATCTCCTGAGTAAATTGGGAGCATGGGGACCTTGGGAGAGGGTTGAAGGGGAGGGGAGATGTAGGGAGGGGATCAGAGAAAAATGTAGAGCTCAATAAGAATCAATAAATTAATAATTTTTTTAAAAAAAAATTCAACAAAAGAAAACTGTAACAGAATCAGTTGTGCTTCCTTAGCAGAGTTCATAGATCTAAAGCATGCCTTGGTTTTCTGCTCTCAGGTATAATTTTTTATATTAGTATATAACATATATATATATATATATATATATATATATATATATATATGCCCCTCTCTTGTGTTGGAGTCAAGTGTTTTATAAAGTTCTTATTTGCACGTATGGTGTTCATACCTGACCCTAGGAGGGGAGGATTTCAAAGGTAGGAAGACTGAATATATTTCTGATTGCTTTTTTATTTTGCTGAGTAAGATTTCTGATTAGGTGGTACAATTGGATTTTTTTAACTTCTATTTTGCTCTGAAACTAGACTTCTAAACCATTTGAAATAAAATATTTTCTGTGTCTGTTGTATAAAATTCTGATATAAATATGCTCTTAAAATTTTTTCCAAACTGACAGTAAGTTGAAAGCAACTTTAATGAATAAATTCAGTTAAATTTAAGAATTTTTAAATTTAAAAATCTAAAAATAGGTTAAAATAAATAGTTGTGTCTTTTTAAGGGTATTTTATAAGTTCTATTAAACTTTGAAACTTCTGCTTAGTAAGGAAATAGCTGAGTATAAACAGCCTGCAGAATGGGAAAATACATTTGCATACTATATATTGGAGGTGTTAAATATAAAAGGAATCCCAATAACTCAATTGCAAATAGCCTGATTAAAATATGAGCAACAGGCCTGAATTTATATTTCTCCAAAGAAGATGTTTAAGTGGCCATAAAATATGTGCAAAAGATGTTCAACAGGAAATGCAAATCAAAGCTCCAGTGATATATTATCTCATGCCTATTAGGATAGCTACTATAAAAACAGCCAAATCCAGAACAGAGGTGGGCCATGATGTGGGGAAATTGGAACTTTTTCACATTGTTGGTGAGATTGTAAAATGATACAGTTGTAATAGAAAATAGCATGGAAGTCCTTCAGAATACTAAAACATAAAATTATCTTATAAGCAATTACTCTATTTTGAAAAGATTGAAAACATTAGAAAAGATTGAAAGCAGTATCTTGAAGAGGTATCTATTTTCTTATGTCCATTGAGCATAATTCATAGTAATGAAGGTGTGAATGCGACTTGACAGTTCATTGGTAGCTTAATGAACAAAGAAAATGTGGTGATACATTGTGGAATATAATTCAGCCTTAAAGAAGAGGGAGTTCCTCGTGATGACACACACTACATGATTATACTTACATGAGGTAATCTTAGTCAAACATATATGAAGAAACAAATGAAGAATAGTTGCCGAGGACTTTAGAAAGGGGCAAACAAAAATTGATAGTTCAGTTAGTGTAAAATTTCAGTAATGCAAGTGACCTGTCACTCAACAATGTGTAAATTAATAGAATTCTACGATATTCAACATTGTAAGTAAGTTAATATTTTACAATATTCAGCGATGTGTGTAAAGTTAGTAGTATCCTCCAAGATATTCAACAACACATGCAAGTTATCAGTATTTTATAATCAATAACATTATTCTCCAATATTCAACAAAACATGTAAGTTAACAGTGTCCTACAACATTAAAAAATGTAAGTAACATACTCCACAGGCAAATGTTATGTGTATTTTATTACAAAGATTTGGACTGGTAAGATGCTTAGCATACAAAGTAATGGGTTTCACTGTGGCATTTTTCTTTATGTGTTGTTACACGTTTTTCTGATTTCTAATTCTCCATGTCCTCTGCTGGTTCCACCTCTAAAACCTTCCTTCAGCTTCCATGTCACATGTTCACAGCTCTCATGACCCACTCTCCCTCTCATATCTCTTCTTCCACTCTCATACGCCCCCTACACACATAACCGTGTCTTCCATATAAGAGAAAAACCACGTAGTGTTTTGTCTTATTGTAGCTGTTTATTCACCTAATATAATGATTTCTAGTTCTATCATTTTTTCTGCAAATGTCATAATTTTATTTTTCTTTATAACTGAATACAAGTTCCTGCTGTATAAGGACCACATTTTCTTTATTCGCCCATCTTTTGTTAGACAGCTAGGCTAGTTTCATTTCCTAGCTGCTGTGAGTAGTGCGACAATAAACACAGATGCACAGGTCTCTGTGGTCTGCTGGCTTTCCTGAGGGAGTCTGGTGGTTCTCCTTTTAGTTTGATAAGAAACCTCCATCATGATTTCCTTAGTGGCTACACAAGTTACCTCTCCCAGCAGTGTGTAAGGGTTCCGCTTTTCCCATACTCTCACCAGTGTTTGTTGTTCGGTGGGTTTTGGTTTGGTTTGGTTTTAGTTACTATAACTGAGGTGAGAGATAATCTAAAGGCAGATTTGATATGCATTTCTCTGATAGCTAAGGATGTTGTTGAACACTTTCTTCTGTATTTACTGACCATTGCATTTTTTTTTGAGAACTGTATTCAGTCTGTTATCCCATTTATTGATTGGATGATTTATTTTGGGTGTTTAATTTTTGCAGATATTTATATATTTTAGGTATCTGCTGTGTAGCTGGCAAAGTTTTTTTTCCCCCATTTTACAGATTGTCTCTTCACTCTAATGGCTTCCCTTGCTGTGCAGAAACTTTTGAGTTCTTGCAGTCCCACTTGCTAATTTCTGCAATTATTCACTGTGCCTTTGGAGTCTTTTGCAGAAAGTCAGTATTTTGTCATAGTTTAAGATCTTACTTTAAGGTCTTGATCCATTTTTAATTCATTTTTTTGTGTGTGTTAAGAGATAGAGATCTAGTTTTATCAGGAGAACAGGGACATCAAGTGCTGGTGAGGGTGTGGGAAAGAGGACACTTAATATATTGCTGGTGGGACCATAAACTTGTGCAGCCACTATGAAATGAGAGTAACAGTTTCTCAGAAAATGAAAAGTAAAATACCACGTGATCCATCTATACTGATCTTGGTTGTATTCCCAAAGGACACTAGAAATTCAGTTTTCCAGAAAATTTGTTGAATAGGCTTTTTTTTTCCAGTATGGGTGGCTGTAGCTGTGTGCATAAATGGGTCTTTTGTTGTGTTGGTCCACCTGTCTGTTTTTATGTCTGTACCATCTTGCTGTTTGTTACTATGGCTTTGTAATATAATCTGAGGTCACATATTGTTGTATCTACTGCTATTTCTTTTTAGACTTGGTTTGGCTGTTTGGAGTCCTTTGTTCTTTCATATGAATTTTATAATTTTAAGTTCTGTGAAGAATATTATTGGGGGATTCAATTGCATTTGAATCTTGTGGGTTGCTTTTGGCAGCATAGTCATTTTTATAATGTTAGTTTTGCCAGTTCATGAATACACAATTCTTCTAGTGCCTTCTTCAACTTCTTTTTTCAGTTTTTTAAAGTTTTCATTGTGGAGATCTTTTATTTCCAGGTTTTTTTTTTTCCGTTTGTTTGTTTTTAAGTTATTAGCAGAGTTTTTCCTTAGATTTCTTTCTCAGCAAGTTCGTTATTGATATGTAGAAAAACTGATTTTTGGATGTTGGATTTTGTATCCTGTTGCTTTGCTAAAAGTGTTTATCAATTTCTAAGAGTTTAATGGTGGAGTCTTTAGGGTCCTCCCTCCTCTATTGTTTAAGCAAAGCATCATGGGGTCCTGGAGGTGGCTCAGCAGGTAAAGGTCTTTGTTGCCAAGATGATAACTTTAGTTAAGTTTTCAGATATGGAAGGAGAAAACCACGTTGTTACTCTCAGGTTATCCTTTGACCTCTGCCTGTGTGCCATGGCATGAATGTGCACATGCACATACATATAATAAGTAAATAAAAAATTAAGTATAGGATCATGTCATCTGCAAATAAGGTTAATGTGATTTCTTTCTTATTTGGATCCCTTTTATCTTCTCTTACGGAGTAGTATATTAAATAAAAGAGATGGAGCACACTTGTCTTCTCCCATGCCTTAGAGGAAATGCTCTCAGTTTTTCCCCATTTAATCTAGTGTTGACTGTAGGTTTACCATGTATAGCCTTTATTTTGTTATTTCTAAATTTTTCTTAAAGCTAATTTACCCTCTTTTACAGAACTTGGAGCTGTTTTGTTGATATATTGATTTTTTTTTAAAAAAAAAATGTTGTTAAACACTTGTCCCCTCTACTTGAAGTCTCCTTCTTCAGATAGTAGCCTTCAGTGACCAAGTCTGGTTTGATTGTCAAGATTACTGAGCACCATAGAAAAGCTTGATGTTGACTGATAGTAGCTATGAGGTCACTCAGTACTCCAAAGATGCAAACTGACTATCTCTGTAGAAATAGTGAGTTTATAAATGTGGCTTTTAGAATTGATTGGACTCAAATGACAGAACTAATTTTTTTATAGGCTTTAATCTTAAAATTTTGTGAAGCCAAGAATAATTAATTAATAATAAAAGATTTTGGATATGTAATTTTTGTTAGGTAAAGATACTGCGATTTTGATCATCATTTGGTAGATAATTGAGCAATATAGAATATTGTATTCTTGATAACATTTGTCTCTAACAAAGATAAGACAATGCCATGGTATTGTTAGAATTTTTAATTTCACTGTTGCTAACTTTATGTTTGAGAATCCAAAGCTGTAACATGAGGGCCTGTTTGTGGGGGTTCTGTCCTGTCTGGTTTCCCAGCCGTTTAGTCCCAGAGAAAAATCACACAGAGAATCTGCATTAGGTTATAAACTGATTGGCCCATTAGCTCAGGCTTTTTATTAGCTATTGTAACTTTTATTAACCCTTTTTTTTTTATCTATGTTAGCCACATGGCTTGGTACCTTTCTCAGCGGGGCAGGATCACATCTTGCTTCTTCGATGGTCTGGGCAGAATTGGGGAGAAATGGGCTTCCTCATTTTCAGCATTTTTCTGTTCTCATCGCCCCGTCTCTACTTCCTGTCTGGTTGACCACCCCCCCATACTTCCTGTCTGGCCAATCAGCATTTATTTAAAACATGACTGACAGAATACAGACAATTATCCCGTACCACAAAGCCTATTTATATCCCTTTGGGGGTTAAACATCTCATCCCTGTTTACATTCTGTGTCCCTTCCCACTAGATGTTCTTAACCTCAGTGCACTTTCCAACTCTTTCCAGTGAGGAACTTACTCTCCAGCACCACAGCACAGTTCCATTGTTACCAGCAACCTTTATCTTGCCAAGTTTAGTAGGAAAATGTCAAGGCTTCCTGTTGACGTTCAACACATTCAATATGGGTGTTTATTCTTGCCTTTTCAAAAGTATTTTCTTATCTTCAGAGATACTAATGCTCCCTTTAGCATTTTGTGCTCTCTCCTTTTTTAATGGCAGTGCCTCCTTGTTGTCAACTCTAGGGATTATTTCCCCCATGACTTATCCTCCATTGTAACTGCCACTGCTACGTGCTCTTACCTTCCTCCTTGGTTTGGACCTTTGTGGTTATTTTCACAAATGCTCACCATCAATTCTTCCATGTCCTTGGAGCTTTAGACTTATTTTCCCATTATTTCTTTATTTATACTGGGAAATCTTGTTAAGTACTCAAACCATGTCCACATCAGACTCCTGATTATTTCTTTCTTCAACCCTCACATATTAATGTATGTAACTAACATCACAGCGATCACCCCAAACTATTAGTGACACCTCTCGTCCTTTCACATCACTGACTCAGCTCACTAAGTTTGTTAGTCTCCTCTTCAAAGTCTGTCATTTAGATGTTTCCTGTGACTTCCCTCATGTCTACCTATGCATGCTGTCATAATGTATAGCAGGTTTCCCTCCTGTTACCCTTTTGTATTCATTGCTGGAAAAATCTTTAGCAAAGGTCAATTAGATACTCTACAGCTAAAGCCTTCCTGGACTTTCTGAACACATTGAAAGTAAAATCCAAAGCTCCATCATTACTCTAGCTCCTACTTCTTTTGGCCCTTGGCTGTCATACTAACTACTGTTTCTGTGTTGCTTCTTTAATTCTTGTATGCGCCTTAGGACTTTTGCACTTGTTCTTCCTCTTTCCTGGAACACACACACACAATTTATGTGCCATATTGGCTCATTTCAGTATAAATTAAGGTGTTGACTATTTGGAGTGGTCTTCATGCTTTATCACATGGTTTTCCCTTCTAAAATAGCCAAATATATCCTACCAGTCTGTATCCATACTTTATCACTTGCACATTGGTAGTTTATGTTTAAATGCTTATTATTTCACCATTGAAATGGTTACTTCTTGAGGTTGAGGGCTTGTATTCATTATTGTGTTTCTAGTGCCTAAGATGGTAAGATGAGATTTAGTATACTAACTATTTACTCAATAGATGTTTGTGGAATGAATAAGTGAATGGGTTCCAAATCTCAGTTGTGGCATGGAGGAGAGCAGCATTCATTGAAAGGTTTCTCTTGCCATGATTTAACATCTATTAATTTAGTGCCGAGTAGGTTGCATGGCAATCTAGATTCAAAGACAAAGACAAAAACAAAAACAAGTCACTAGTCCTATATTGAAGAGGCAGATATTGAACCAAGCATAAAACAATATGTTCATTGCTTTAATAAAGACACATGTGAAAACATTTGTTAGCAACTTATGTATAGGACCTTGGTCTGTCAAGGGGAATCGGTGCTAACCTTATAAAAGTGATGACTGTTTTTCAACTGATAGTTGAGGAATGAGGATAAATAAGCATCTGACTGAGGAAAAAGATAATATATTTAAAACCATGGAGGTGGTAGAAGACAATTGGGCTGCTTCTAGTACATCTAGTACTACCAAAATCATGGGAAATGAAGCCTGAAGTTTGGAGTGGCTAGAGCAGCAAAAAGGAAGAGTTGGGGGCTATGGGCTAAATTACATAAAACTTTATATGCTATGCATGATTGCTTTTGTACACTGTAAAGATTTGTCACTTGCATTGGTTTAATAAAACTGATTGGCCAGTAGCCAGGCAGGAAGTATGGGTGGGGCAACCAGACTAGAAGCATTCTGGGAAGAGGAAAGACTCAGTTTACAGCTGACACCCAGACACAGAAGAAGCAAGATGAGAAGGCCTTATTGATAAAAGGTACCAAGCCACATGGATAAACATAGATAGGAATTATGGGCTAATTTAAGTTTTAAGATCTCATTAATAATAAGCCTGAGCTAATAAGCCAAACAGTTTATATATTAATACAACTCTTTGTGTATTTCTTTGGGAATGAACAGTTGGGGTGCAGGGCCGGGCAGGACAGAAACTTCTGCCTACCCAGAATAGTTTAAGTTTCTATGTAGTGAAGAGTCATTGAAGAGTCTTATGACTAAGCCTGTGGTAATGCCAAGGGCAGTGACTTCTACAGTTGTGTCTTGAACAGCTGAATAATACTGTTAGTCAGACTGTGACACCAGAGATGGAAGAACAGTGGTTACTTGGAGGAAGAATAGTGAAAATTTTAAGTGCTTAATAATCTTAGAGTCTAGAAACCTTTTGGTCTGTTGCTGTATTTTGTATCTGACATCCCATTTTGTAAGTATACTGACTTTATTTTTAAGATACCCTCAGCCAATTCTTTACAAATGAGATACACACTGCTGAGCTGAAGGGCCCTGGCATCCCTAGTTTTGCCAGTTTGTAAGTTGACTAAAAACAATAAAGAATACTCTGGAAAATATTGTAAAGCCAGGGGCATTGCTTTCTGAATGTGCAAAGAAACAGTTCTAAATCTAGGGCCTTCTGTGATTTCAAACATAAGTTTTTTAAAAAAAAAACCTCTCTTTTTAGGGGAATAGTGTTAACGTAGTACAGTGCTCCTGAATGTGTGGTTGATCAGTTTTATCTCAAGGGCGTGCTGTTATCACTTGTCTTACTTTGGGATTTATGAAACATGAGTAGATTTTTGCATTTAAAATCATTTTGAATTTATGGAATTAATTTGGTGTATTACCATGTTGCTGAAGTAGACAATACAAAGAGGAAAAACTAACTTTGCTTATTATTAGCAATCTGGAAACGTCTTGGGATAGTGCTGGTCCATTAGAAACATAACATGGGCAGAAATATGAAACATGTAAATGATTTTAAACCCATCAGCCATTTTTAAAAGTATAAAAATAAACATAAAATTAATGTTTTTATATAAGTGAGTATATCCAAAGCAGTTGTCATATACATATATGTCTCTACGTATAATCAACATAAAAACAGTAATGAGACATGTTAAGCTTGTGTGTATGAGTGTACACGTGCATGTCCCAAGTCTTTGAAACCCCAAAGGGTTACATCTCAGTTCAGACTGACCACATTTCAGTTGCTGTCCTAGATCATTCTCAGACCAATAGAGGTTGCTCAGCATTCTGCAACACTTGCTGCTATCTTTCCAACATGAAGGAGTTTATGTGCTGCTTGTTTTATTGTACTGCCAAGTATATTAAAGCATTGCTTCTTTTCTCCATTCATCATTTTCTTACCTGCAGTGGTTTTGTCCAATAAAGACCTGTTTATGGATGTTCATTGCCTTTGGTTTCTCTTATGCCACCTTATTGTACTCTCCTGTTTTACTAAAATAGTCCTTGAATTTTAGTGATTTTTGTTTTTAACTACAAAATACTGCAAGCTTGTTGTAACAAACTTAAATAATGTGATACATGTGGTATAAAATAAGTAGTCCTTTGACATCATTCTTTCCTCTTTCATTTCCTGCTCTTTCATATGCAACAGTGTAGATAATTCTCCTTAGAAATATACATTTATGAAAAATTATTACGCACTGAAAGAAGTGTACCTGGAAAATATTTTTAAAGGATGGTTTATTAAAAGTGAAGAGTAAAGTTCTGTTATATAAAGACAGAGTCTCCTGTAGCCCAGACTGGCTAGAAACTCACTATGTCACCAAGGGTGACCTTCTGCTGATCCCCCCACTGTACCTTTCAAGTGCTGGTATTATAGATTGAGCTACCACACCTGGTTTCTGCAATTCTGGGGATCAAAATCAGGACCTCATTCATACTAGACAAATATTCAACCAACTGGGCCAAATTCCCAGCCCCTCATTACTATGAATTATCTATTAATTAAAAAAAGTCATGAATAGTCTTTAGAAATGGAAACATTTCTTACTATACCTCACATTTAGTAAATTTTAGTTTATAGCTGTGCTGGTTCTCGGAATTAAAGAATGGGATGTGTAGATGTATCTCACTGTATGGCACTTGTTAGCATGCACAGGACCCTGGACTCCATCTCCAATGTCAACCAAAAAAGGAAAATAAAAGATATGTGATACATTCTTGGCACAGACAAATATGTGATAGTCTGACAGCATCCTTTTTGTTGTCTTCTGCTGTTTTAGCATTTCTCAGAATAGATTAGTGCAGAACACTTTCAAATTTTTCTACTTTATAAACTTTTCTTGCCTGAGAAATTTTTATGTAACTCTGGCCATATACATATATTAGTTACTTTTTCTTGCTGTGTTAAAAAACCATGACCAAAAGGGACTTATGGAAGAAAGAGTTTATTGTGGTTCCCTAGGGGAGCGTTTATAATGGTTGGGGAGGCATGGCAGCAGGTGGCTGGCACAGGAAGCTGGGAGATCACATCTCAACTGGAAGTGGAGAGAACAAACTGGGAGTAGGGGGAGGAGGCTAGAGCCGTCAAACCCTGCCCCAGTGATCTACTTCCTATCGCAAGGCTGCACCTCCTAAAGGCTCATAGCCTTCTCAAACAGCATCAGTCACTGGGGTCCAACTGTTCAAATGTGTCAGCCTGTGTGGGACATTTTTATTTTCTTGTAAAGAATTAAGGTTTTGGGCCCAGAGAGATGGCTCGGCAGGTAACGGTGACTGCTGCCGAGCTTGAATACTTGAGTTCAGTCCCTGAGACCCTAGGGTAGAAGGAGAGAACCAACTCCTGCAAGTTGTCCACCTCTGCATGGGCACTGGAGCAAGCAAGTGCTCCCCACCACACACGAGTAAATAAATAAATGTAATCTTAACAATTTTTAAATAATTAAATCTTGGCCGAATATTTGATATTCCTGGAAAAGCACATCTACAGTGTTTTTTATAATTTATTAATAATTTATTTTATCATTGTCACTTGTCTTAATCAGTGTTCTTTTGCTATGAAGAGACACCATGATGAAGGCAACTCTTATGAAAGAAACCATTTAGTTGGGGCTTGCTTACGGTTTCAGAGGTTGAGTCCATTATTATGGTGGGGAGCGTTACAACATGCTGGCAGACGTGCTGGAGAAGGTAACCTGGAGTTCTACATCTGGATCCACAGGCAGCAGGAGAAGAGACAGACACTGGGACTGTGGGTTTTTGAAACCCCAAAGCCCATCGCCTGTGACACACTTCTCAAACTAGGCCACACTTCCTAATCCTCTCAAATAGCGCCACTCCCTGGTGCCCAAGCATTCAAACCTATAAGCCTGTGGGGGCCATTCTCATTCAGACCACTACATCAGTGCTGCGATTGTCACTTCAGATAAACACATAGTACAAAAGTGTGTTTTTATGTTTTCAGAAATCGTTGGAAATTCTGCTGAATCCCAAGTCAAAATTTATGCAGTGATTTTTTTTTATGACATCAACTCAAACAATAATTTTTGGAATAAAACATTCTAACTGTACAAAGATGCAGTAATTTGATGCATGCTAAGGAATGAGAATAGGGAAGTTAAATCTTTGGTTTTTGTGCTTAAGCCATTCTTTGGTAAATGTTTGTTTTCCGTGCTTAACCCATTATTTCTATGAGAGCAGAAAACTTGGTAGTATGGTTAAAATATTGTCATTCATAACATGCAGTAGTGTTGTGTGGCCTACTGGTGTTTTCAGTGCAGAGGACACATGTTGTGTGTTCAGAACAAAGGCTGCAGTGAAGTTCACAGTGCAACACAATTGATTTGTGCCCCAAACATCCTAACTTCATTTTGATTTTGAATGTTTTGATCATTGTGCAGTCAGTGATAGAGCACTTATCTGTCCTGTTTGTGGCCCTAGACTATTGCAACACCACTAATATATCTGTTTGCTGAGAATAGTCAACAAGAGAGATAGCTGCAGATGAGCTCTACCAAATTCTCAAGGAGCACTAAACCCATTTGTAATAAATTTTAACCTGCTTTGTTGTACAGTAACTTTGATAGCCTATAGACTAACCTCATCTGAATATACAGAAAAGTCAAGCCAAGTGAATAGCCAGGGAACATTCTTATTTTCATGCTGTTTTGATTGTTTGTTTTGTTTTTTTGAGACAGTTTTTCTCTGTGTATATTTGGCTGTCCTGGTACTCACTTTCTACAAAGTGAGACTGGCCTCAAACTCACAGAGATTCACCTGCCTCTGCCTCTGGATGGCTGGGATTAAAGGTGTACGCCACCATGCCCAGGCACTTTCCCACTGTTTTGAAGTACCACATCTGTTATAAAATGAGCCCCATATGATGTGGGACTACCCGTCTACCTACTGATTCTTGTATTCAAGACAGTTGCATTGGCATTCTAATATGTGACAATTGTAGTCTGTTAGTGTAGTCCTTATGTAAATATACCACATTGGGTTTCTTTTTATTTTGTAGAATGCTTAAGAGGATGCCAGAGTCAGAACTCACTATGTGTCTTACTTGAAACATTTCTTTATTCTAAAACATTTTGTAATTTTTAACAAAGTTAACGAAACTTATTCTTCAGAAAATAGATTTGAAGTAAACCTATTTTAAAAGTATTCTCAATATTTTCATCTCTTACCCTCATATATTTGTTTACTAACATATGAATTGATTGTGCCTTGCCTCATTTTCAAAGGAATTTGACATGGCTTAGAAAGAGAGACACCTGGTTTGTATTAATCGTTGCATCTGAACTCCTGGATTTTCTAGAAAGGAACAGAAAAAGGACACATGTGTCTAGAGAAGGGATCATATAACTTTTGGAGACATACCCTTTTTCTTTTACAAACAGCATTAGATAATAATCTTTGGTTTTGCAAAAGTTAGAAAATGTTTTTCAGGTGGAAATTTCCTGGCTTGACCAACCCCAGCTGCTATGGTTTTAATTTAGGAAGTCTTAGCGTGTGTTGTGAGCTAAGATGCCTGGTTTGTTTTTGTTTTCAGAAGACTGCTGTGGCCTGAGTGGCAAAGGTGGAGTGAGTTGTACTTGATGGGAAAGTCCAGCTAGCCATCATGAAAACTGGATCATAGTAAAACCATCAGATTAGCTAAATGCTCTCCAGTGGGTCAGGGGAGTAAATTTAGCCTGGGGGAGGAAAGGAAGGAGGAAAGAAAGGAGGGTCATGTGTTAGTGATAAAGCACACGTGGTGGAATATTAGCTGTAGAGGAATTAGGTAAATGGTATGTGAACATTTTTGTACCTTTTTTTTTTAACTTTTATGACTTCTATAGGTTTTCAGTTAAAACTTTTCTAATAAAAAGTTCATACAGGTAGGAATGGTGGCACATTCATGATTCCAACACCTGAGAGGTTGAAGCAGGATTTCAAGTTCGAGACCAGTCTAGGCCACATAATGACTTTAAGGCCAACCGGAGATAAACATTGAGACCCCCTCCCATTTGTGATAACATACATGGTTTAGTTATGATACATTTATATGAATCAACAAAGTGATAGAGAATTTGTTCTAAAAGCATAGTTAGCACACCTATTAGGTCACTTCATTTAAATATTAAATACTCTGAATGAGCCTTGTAAAGTCCTGAGCCTAGTCACTTCATGGTTTCTATTGAGTATTTAAAGGCTAATGCCCTGCTGTTGATTGAAGAGCTGTGTATGTTCAGATAACAGATATGGGACAAGCAGTGTGGGCCTGTTGTAGAACAGTTAAAGCTTGATTTGTTCATGTTACTTATGTTCTTATGGTGATAGATCAGAGACATACTTGTAGTTACTAACATTTTTTTCTCAAGAGAACTTTAAAACAGTAGAAGCAGTTGGAAAGGTGCTAGGTATAGTCCCAGTGTACAAAAGTTACAGAGAAAACAATTTGGCCAGAATTGTTACAAAGGTACATTTTAGTAATTAGCTGTTCTCTATCAAAAAGGAATCTCGCTTCTTATACCCTTTATAAAATGTAATTTTGGACAGAACTGAATATTTCTAGTCTTTCTGAAATAAATAAGCTATAAAATGTAGAATAACTAATTCCTTTCTTCAATTAACTTAGTAAGTGCTCTTTCAACATTAAAAAATCTTTAGAAAACTTAAACTGTATGGGGAAGTAAGGAATCATATGCTGATGTAGGATTCTCCTTTGTATGGTGTGACTATGTTTTATTACCATTAGCTAATAAAGGAGATGCGTTGGCCTATGACAGGGCAGAATATAGGTAGGCGTGAAACCTAAACTGAATGCAGTGAGAAAGAAGGTGGAGTCAAGAGTCTTGTAGCTGCCGACGAAGAAAGATGCCAGAACCTTACTGTTAAGCCACAGTCTCATGGTGATACACAGACTAATAGAAATGGGTTAATTTAAGATGTAGGAGCTAGCTAGGAATAAGCCTGAGCTGTTGAACAAGCAGTGTTGTAATTAGTATAATTTTTGGGTCTGGGTGGCTGGGAAACTTAAGCACAGTGTCTGTCTAGAGAATGCTGCAATGGGAGGTTTTATGTGTGCAAGATTGGGCCTGTGTGTGGGGTGGGACAGAGGTTGACCTCAGGGGTCTCCCGCAGTGGCTCTCCTCTTTATTTTTTCAGACAAGGTCTCACTTTTTGTAGAGCTCGTTGGTTATGCAGACTGACTGGATCTTTCTGTCTGCTCTCTGGTTCTGAAGTTGCAGGGCTGCTGGCACAAGCCCACCAGGCATAACTTTTCCCCCCTCCCTTTCATGAGTGCTTGAGCTCGAACTCAGATCCTCATGTATGTATGACAAATGGGACTTTACTGTTGGAACCGTCTCCTCAGGTCCCATAATCCAAGCACATAGGTTTAGTATTAAATATATTGAATTTTTAAAATGTAACAACTGCTTATGATCTGTGCTCTGAAAATTATAGTGTATCATACATCTCTACACTTGAAGACTAGTATATGTCTTTACAAATTTCCCCAAATTTGTGTTCAATGATACTACATTGGTAGCTTGAAATTATCCAAGGTAAGAATATTTGCTGTACAAAGATTGGCAGATGCCATAAATCAGAACTTGATTACTTATTGATCATCTAGACTTACAATGATGAAAATACTAATGTAAGTGTGTCATGTCTTTAGCTACTATATTGTGAATAGCTTAAAAAATGAAGATATACTCTCCCATTATTCAGAGTAGTTATCCACTTGAGCAAAGGAATCACTTACATTGGTATACACAGCCAACACACTGAAATACACCCTGAGCTTGTTGGTAATTTACCAAAACACTGCTTGTTATGGCCCAATTGAATTTAGCGTTTAGATAGGAAATAGACATTATAAGTTTATTGTATTACTATTCCAGTTTAAGATAGTATTATTATGATATATGATCATTCAGGAAAAAGGATTGTTTTGAAAACTATTCACTATAGCATACAATTTTAAAGTACATAATTTGGGGATTCTAATAGTGTAGATACAGAATAGAGGTAGTAATATGATTTGAAAGATGCTTCAAATTAGACCACCTTTGTTATAAATAGGAATGTTTCTTCTGGTGTATGTCAATCATTTAGATGTACCTAGTTTTTACTGGAAACAACACCTGTTACCTGATAATAGCATTGGAAAAGTCTAGAAATACAGGGTTTTGTTTTGCTTTGTTTTTTCTTACGTTGAGTTAAAACTGTTGCTTTTAATTTCTGTCAATTGATTCTGGAGAAACATAGACACAAAGAAATGTGGGCAAAAAATGTCACTTGTGTGGAGTGGTTGGTCTTCAGGTGTAACGTTAGCTGTGATACTTCGTCTAAACCCCTCTGGACCGCCGTCATTTAGTTCTCCTAGTCATGCATAGTATGGCCTTCCTCTATGCTAAGGGCGTGTTCTTTTTAAAACTTCCTCCTCACATTTTGGCTTTTCTTGACCTTGTGGCTGAAATAGAAGCCTTAATATACTTCTTTGGGTAGATTTTACAGACGTAAATCTTTTGTTAGATTTTTTTTTAAATCCCAAACAGATCCTTGTGTTTATTGTCTATTGCCTTCATATTGCTTTTAGTTTTCACTTCAGATTCTAGAAATGATGCTGAATTATAATTTTTTCATTTTTGTCTTCATTAACCCCATCAGTTTTGTGTCAGTTGGACATTTCTTTTGTACTTTTTGTTTATTGTGTGCATCTGATTCCCATATAAAATACTAAATTTGAAAGGGCCTTGAGGATGAAAGTCCATACTGTTCAGTGCCCTCTCCCTGTGAATTCACCTCTGTTCATTAGCATTACTCCTGCTATTTAATCAGCTGAAGCAAGTTACAAGTTATTTCAGCTAATCCACATCTGTTCATTTCTGCCCAGAAGTTTGCTGAGGTATACACTGATAGGTGTTTTACTAATTGAAGTTGACACACTGTTAATCACATTCCTTAGAGTTTCTTTGAAACTTAGACCTTTTTGAAATTTGGCTCACTATTAAAATCATAGGCCAACAAAATGGCTCAGTGGGTAAAGGTACCTGTTGCCAAGACTGACAGCCTGAGCTCAGTCCCCAGAATCCACATGATGGAAGGAAAGAGCCAACTCTGACCCCCATGTGTACACTGTGGTGTTCATGTATTTACATAGATGTACACATAAATTAATACATTTTTTAAAAAATTGTATTCTTACACAGAATAATAGAAAATCTGTGAACAGTGTTAGGCCAGCTACTAAGAGTTCAAAATAGCAAAAGGGCTTCAGCTAGGTGGCTCAGCAAGTAAAGGTGCTGACTGCCAAGCTTGACAATCAGAGTTCAAGTTCTAGGATTCACATGATACAAGGCGAGAACCGATTCCTGTCAAGGTGTTCTCTGACCTCCACATGGCACAATGGTGCGCGTACACACATACACACATGCATGCACACACACACTAATAAATACATTAATAGAAGAGGAGAGGCTAAATGAATTAAGGCGGTTTCACTGGGGAGGCTGAAGCATGGGAATCTTGAATTCAAGGTCAGCCTTGGCTGTATACCAAGTTCTGGGTTGGCTTGGGCTACGTAGTGACACTCTGTTATCTTATAAAAACAAAATCAACCCAGAAATAAAAAATCCCTGGAGATACTTGTACATGGCATTTTTTAGGCTTAAAAAGAAAACAAAAACAAACCCTGCCGTGAAAGAGTGTCATCAATGAAGAAAATTCTGAACCAGATGACTTTTTAGGAATCTAATGTAAAGTGAACAGGAGTGACAGGTTTTCCCTCTTTCTTCATGTCTCTCTTCTAAAATAACGTGGTGAACTATCAGAGGGTACATTTGGGTTTGTTACATGTAACCCTTTCTTCTCCTTGTCATAAGACCGTCATACTTCACAGCACGAGTTTGAAAGTTAAAAGAGTAATCCAATATGCCCAGCATGTTTCTGTGTATTTAGTAGTAATAGATAAGAATTGATTTAATCTCTCTTAAATTTCTGTTCAATTCTTTGACACACCACGGTGGAGGCTGTCAGGGATTACGAGTGTGAACTGGCTCGTCATAGTTTTCTTGTTCTCCATCCTCCTCCTTCCTGCTTGGATCTATCTTCTTACTGCTGGAAGAGAGAAAACTCAGCGTAGGCCACTTAAGTGAATAGTACCATAGGCTGGGTCTCCTTTATCTCAAATGCATTGCAGCAGTGTTTCAGAGGTTTGTGGAGTTTTTGTATTCCTAGAATGTTGGTATATTGACCTACTGGCTGAACATTGCTAATCCAGGAACAATTCTGAAAGCTCCAAAACCCAGTATTGAATGCTAACATGTCACTCCAAAAGTTTTGGGTTTTGAAATTTGAATTTTTTTTTTTAGATCAAGAATGGTTGACCTAAACTTTTAAAAGAAATCTTTTTCTTAAACATTGTATTTTTGTTTTATTGATACAAAGAAATATGTATATTTACAAGCTCAGTGTGACATTTATACCCATACCAGTATGTGCATGCACGCGCGTGCACGTGCGCACACACACACAAATATATAATGATTAGACCAGGGTAATTCAGTGCCTTTTACTTTTCCCTACTTTTTTTTTCCAGCAATATCATGATACAAATGTACTGTTTTCTGGGAAGATTTCTTCAATCAGTTTTGTTTATTGTGTAGATGGCATTCAAATCACTCTTTTCTCTCTCTCTCTCTCTCTCTCTCTCTCTCTCTCTCTCTCTCCCTCTCTCCATATGCATGTATGTATGCTGGCAGTTGTGGCTTTTTGAAAAATGCTCTTCATAGGAGAAGTCTATGTAGGTGGAGATTGCTCATTTGTTTTCCAACTGCTCAGACCCGAATAATCACACAGAAACTATATTAATTGCAACACTGTTCGGCCAGTTACTCAGATATATTTCTAGCTAGATCTTACATCTTGAATTAACCCATTTGTATTAATCTGTGTATCACCCTGAAGTTGTGACCTACTGGTAAAGTAAGATTCCGGAGGGCATCTTTCTCCTTCAGCAGCTACATGGTATCTCTTTGACTCTGCCTGCTCTCCCTATGTATCTCACTTCTGATTTCCCACCTGGCTTTACTCTGTTAAGCAGTTGGCTCAAACAGCTTTATTCATCAAGCAATAAAAGCAACACATATACAGAAGGACATCCCACATCAAGTCTAGGCTTTAGAACATGCTGCTGGTTGTTCTTTATGAGGATGTAGTGGCCATCACTATTCACATAATCTGTTTTAAAATTCAAACTGAAGCAAAATTACTTGTTTAAAAAGAGAAAACTTGAAAGGTAGGGTGAGTGGTTTTGAAGATCCAAAGAAAGGGTGTCTTGTGATAAAGTTTGTTGACCTCATGGGGCTTTGGGGTTTACTAACTTCACTTACATGAGTGATTGCTCTAAGTATTTTACGACAGATTTTCCTCTTTTTTTTTTTTATGTCAGTGATTACTATAGAATAGATTAGTAGGCCCTCTACCCATTCTTTAAATTTTTCTTGGCTCAGTACATTATAATTAGTTTTTTATTATTAAATCTTCCCTTTTCTTTCAGATTGAAGTGGTGCCATGCAACAAGAAGCAGAGAGATGCAGAGTTCGAACTAAAAGGCCCGACATGGCACTTTATATACCTAAAGCTCGAAGGGGTCCAGCACTCCTCAAGGCCAGTGACAAGGAAGAAAGCTGCAGGCCTCCTGCCTTTGTGCTGAAAGAACAAAAGGAAGGTTGTTTTCCCCAGAAGATCTCTGGAAATAAGCCCGAGTCTCACAGACTTAGTGGCCGTTCTGATAGGAAGGGGTGTGACTATAGGGAAGGAAAGAGAACATCAAAATTAAGGGAAGATGGGTGCCTCCAAAAACAGAGTAAAGACAAGGTTTGTATTAAGAGAGGAACTGAAGCCTCATCTCAAGAACATCAACCCAGAGCCCCCAGTGCTGGGATTATATCTAGTGGACCTCTGCAAAGACTTTTTAAACCACAGAAAGTGGAGTATTTGGAAGTTCCGACTGCAGGAGTGATGGGACACCAGGAGGTGCTTCCATTGAAGTCTTACTCAGAAGCCGGTGATGCTCAGGTTCTAAATAGAGCATTCCAGAATGTGGGGCTTTGTGACTTCAGTGGAGAAACTTTTGTAAATAGAAAGTTGGGAAGCAGAATTGAAACTGAGGCCAATGCTAGGGAGCTAGTCTCCCAGTTTCCTCAAGTTGTTACCACTTGGTTGAAACCAGAGGGTACGACTGTGCCAGTGACTCCAAGTTCTGATTCTGAAACTGCACCACGCAGTGTGGAAACATCAGATGGAGTGTCAAAACACACTCCTGGGAGCATCTCTGCAGTTTCTGTTCCTGGAGGTCCAGATGACGATGTTGATCCAACTTTTACAGACTTTGAAGCTGAGAGTGAGGATACAGTCAACACTCCAGAGTCTGTCTTGGGTCAGAAAGGTGTAGATTCCATTTCTGAGACTATGGGTAGCGGTTCTCTTAAAACGGCTATAGTCGGCAAATTAAAGAGCACAAATGGCATTATTGATCCAACAGTGACTGGAGAGTGTGAGAGTGACAGCTCTGCTGATGAGTTATGTGTAAAGTATGAGCCTTCTGATACAGCTGTCCTTGCTCATGAAACAGACACAGATAATGAATTTAAAAGTGTGTGTGACACTGCCAGCAAGGCATGTATGGAGGACATTGCAGGTGCAGTTTGTGTTCGTGTAACTGAAGGCAGCCCTTGTATAGTTGCAGTTAGAGAATCTGATGAGAGTAGTAGCAATACAAGTCATTTTTCAGATTCTATAGGAATGAGTGCAGATGTAGCCCTTCTTGATGCAGCTAAAAGTGAGAATGACTCTGAAAATGGTAGCAGCCTAACTGCCTGCTCAGATATTTATGCAGAGAGCATTGCATCTAGTTTTACAGAGTCAACAGGAAAGTTTGTAGAGTGTGTGTCAGGTTGTGCTTCCTCTTTACCCATAAAGAAGATTGCTGATAGTAATTGTACCACTTGTTTGGACTCTGAACTGAGTGTGTCAAATGGGACTAGCCTCCTTGTGGAGAGTGCCTGGGGCAGTGATCTGAATAGTACTAAGGAGATAACAGAGGCAGTGCAGGAGCTCAGAAGTGCTGAAGAGTTTGAAACAAAAGAGGAAGATGACTCAGAGAACACAGTGTGTGCACTATCATTTTCTGATAGAGATGCAGCTGTGGAAACATCTGTAGAGCTAAAAACAACAGACACTTCTCACATACAAGGAAGTATTGCTGCGGAGGAAAGCTGGGAATCTATGTTTAATGATGACGGTGACTGTGTAGACCCACGTCTTCTACAAGAGGTATGCTCTGTTGAAATTAGTTGATATTTAGACAGTTCATAAACTTAGGAAATCTAGATTTGGAAATATTTCTGATAGACATATACACATTCATTCATTTTCTCACATTCAATTTAAATTCTTGCAATAGCATTAGCTTGATAGGATTATACATTAAAAAAAGAATATCTGATAGATATGGAAAAGTTAAAACATACATAATCCTGCTATATCTGTAATTGCTAAATACTAAGAGGTATTACACTGAATAGATTAAATATAAATTTAATGGTTTCCAACAGCTCATTGAGGAAATACAGAGAGATCAAAAATGTTTTTCTGTTTTGATAGCATGTGTTTTTACCTGAACCATTTGTGGGAAGGAAATAATTTATAACCTAATCATTCATTTTTATATTTTAGTGAATTTTGGAATGTCGGAAACTGTAGAAGGAAGTAGAGAAGAGAAGGAAAGAATATGGCTATTTCTGCGGAGTTGATACTGAGTTAGACTGTGTTAGTGACTGTCAAGTAATATAAGGACTATTAGTAAATGATAGTGTTCTGTTAGAGTTCAGAAATGCCAAATGTGTGACTTGAAGGCATTGTACAAACTCTTGAGCTCCACATTCATTTTCATGTTTTAACATTTACCTCTCTGCCATTTAAATTCTTTATTACAAATTAGAACCACTGCTTTAAATAGAGAACCGTTTTCTCTCTCTTATTGTGGATTCACATGGCCTTGGTCTGGAAGGGAGGAGTGGTGGGTTTGTGAGTGAGACCTCCAGGTAAACGTTATCCTTTAGGAAAGACGTGGGTGTTTCAGTCCTGCTCTGTCATTGGCACTCAAAGCTGTCATTTACATTCATGTTCTTTGAATCTGGTGGGCTGTGGATGTGGTAGTCCCGGTTCTCTTCTGGTTTTTGAAGAATGCCACAGATCTAATAATATAATAGCCCTTTGGTGACTTTTGCTCTTAGTTTATTATTTATATTATTCAAGCATACTTAATTAAATGTAGAACTAGAGTGCTTATCTACCTTGAAAGTTTTCCAGCAGAAGGCTTTGGCTTTTTTCCCAGTTGGCCTATTTATTTGTTGATAAAGGCTAGACATGGAAGCATATCTAATGCTTCTAATAGGCAGGAAGATAATGCTGTAAAGTAGGGTGTGACAATCATTGATAAGTTACATTTGAACTTCTAAAACTGGTCCAAAGAAACAGAACATGGAGAGGTCATGAGTGATCTCACAGAACTGCAATCCTTGATGAATTGTCAAAGATCACATTTCATCTTTTATTTTAATAATTAATTAATTAGTTTATTTTTCAAGACAGAGTTTCTCTGTGTAATCCTGATTGTCCTGGAACTTGCTTTGTAGACCAGGTTGGCCTTAAATTCAGAGCTCAGCCTGCCTTTGTCTCCTGAGTTCTGGGATTAAAGATGTGCACCACCTTTAATGGCCTGGCAGCTGTATTTCATCTTCTAAAACCAGGATATGGGATGCCCAGAAATTTAAACTAGTAACCAGTAAAGGAGAGAATGTTGGCATGACCTCTTTTATCTCTCTAGTAATTAACTCTTTCATAGGGAAAACAACAACAACAAAACTTGGATGATCCCTGCTGCCTCCTATTATGGCCAACAAATTCAGGGGTAGAAGGTCAGGTGAGGTACCAACAGTATAACATTAGCATTGGTCACCTACATTGGCTATATCTAGTCTTTGAGGCTTTGCATAGAAATAAATAGATAATCTTCCACTTTAGTCTTTGTGTTAGACGAAGCCACTACCCTTGCTCAACCATAAGAACTGAGGAGCAAAGTAAAGGAATTGCACCTGTTTCCACTCAATATGTTCACCAGCATTCTGACGTCCTCTGTCTCCCTATAGTCTTCTACAAACACGTCGTCTATTTTTAAGTGGAGAACGCAAAGTAGAAAGAAAAAAAGCCTATAGTTCAGCCACTTAGAGCATGTATGACATGCAGGGGGAGGAAAGCCTTTATAGTACAGCTTTCAGAGACCACCGTAAGTCGTTGGTATTGTGTCCTCGTCACTTTGAACACTTTCAGTGTGACACTGTCTTAGTTTGGGTTTCTATTGCTATGAAGAGACACCATGAGCACGGCAACTGTTATTTAACAACAACAAAGCAACATTGAATTGAGGTGGTTGCTTACAGTTCAGAGGTTCAGTCCATTATCATCATGGCAGGGAGCATGGCAGCATGGCGCTGGTTACCTCTTGATCAGAAGGTAACATGAAGTGGACTAAAAGATTGGGAGGCATCTTGAGCATTTATGAGACCTCAAAGCCTGTCTCCACAGTGTCACACTTCCGCCAACAGGACCACACCTACTCCAAGGCCACACCACCTAGTAGTGCACTCCCTTTGGGGACTATTTTCTCTCAAACCACCACAGACGTTATAAACTGCAAGTAACAAGATGTTACTATGTTCAAGGCATTATGCTATTTTCTGACTATGTTCTGAAATTGCTTATATTTTATTTAGAGAGAAAAGATATATTGTACAGTCATATAGCCACATAGCATAGTCATTAAATTAATGACTAAAACAGCAACCCAAAAATTTACTGATATTATTTGATGATTTGATTAATGACACAGTGACACTAGACACACTACATCTCCCAGGGCTGAACTGGTTAATAAGTTTCATGTTGGTGAGGCCATAAAGTTAAGAAAAAGATTATAGTTATTTTTTACATATTGTTCTGAGCTCCTAACTTTTCTCCTGTTTCTCTTAATGTATACATTATTTTCATACAGTTTTAGATTTACAGAAAAAAATTACTAAAGTGTACACTTTCCATGTACTCCCTGGTCTTTTTATTACTTTTGTATTTTCACAAATTTTATTATTTCCAGTTCATCTTAACAGATTTTATAATTTGTATTTTTATAAAATTTTCTGAACTGATAGATTATTGGCTGCCTGAGTGGGAATTTGTAGAGACATCTTCCAGTTGTTCTGCCACGATCACATGGGCCATCCCAAGGTGCACTTGATTTAACACGATCACGTGGGCCATCCCAAGGTGCACCTGATTGAGCGTCTGCCTTGTTCAGTCTGTAGTGCTTGGTGACTAGAGATGCAGGGTCACACAAAGAAGGGAACATTAAGTAGGATCCCTTTACATTGCTGCTGCTGTTTTAAACCAGGTAAATCTGAAAATTAAAAATCTCTTTTGAGCACTGTTAGATTTGTTGAGTGATGTATTTTTCTGAGGGTTGTGCTAGCCATTAACACTTTAATTCTGATCTGTTCCAAGCAGAAAAAAAAGAAGAGAGTTCTGAGTCGGTATTGTGAGCATGAAGGAAGAAGGCTTTCCTTCTATAGTAGCAGGCTCCTGGTGTTCTTGTTCTGTACTTGAGTGTGCTTCTATTCAGCACTCTCTGTATGATGTCTGTGTGGGCTGTGGCTGGGGCAGATGGAGATGCAATAGTGACCTGACTCATAATGATATTCCATTCAGTTCATTATGTATGTTCAAGGTCACTGGCAGAGAGGAGAGGTGGGGGTTGTCAAAGAATCTACTTTTTTGCTCTTGTCAAAAGTAAACAGACAACAACTCCTCCAGAATTAAAGATCCATTTATGTTGAAAGGTTGGTTAAAGACAAACATACTTTTAAGGAAATTCAATCTTGCATATGCTTGGATCTTAATGTAATAATTTGTATCAAAAATACTGGTGAATTACTCTTGCTAGTGTGAGAAAGGCGTGACCAGCTTTAGGCCGGACTGCAGAAATGATATTGAGTAGTCTAGCTACATTCAAATCCAGACTTTGTTTTGTTGTGGTAACTCTCAAGTGTGGGAAGATGGAGATTTGTATGAGGCCTAGAATTAAGACAGAGGGAATGTGAGTGCTCCTTGTTAATCTTATACAGATCTTTGTATCTATTGGCCAAAGACTGAGATGATTAAGGAAAAAGATTCCAGATAAAACATCAAGACTAAGTAACTAATCTTTCATGCTGTTGTACTGCTTGCCTGGATTAAGATTAGATTTCTTCTTAAAACAGTGAGTCTGAGTCTGCTGTCAGAGGTAGGAAACACATGTTTCTTGTTCATTGTTGAGAGGAATAGATGGGCAAGGATAATACCCTTAAAGTAGAAGCAAGATATTTGTGTGCTGCTGGACCAGCTGTGCATATGATGCAAGACTCTGGGTAACTCACAGTAGCATAAGGAAGAATTGCTTTGGGTTCTAGAGAAATTCAGAAGCAAAATGACAGTGGATATCAGTTTTGTTAGCTTCATAAGTTTTCTTAAGTTTCTTGGACAACTGTTGTCATTAAGTGTCATAACAGTACTTGAAGATTTATTTGAAAAGGTTGAAACCTGTTAGCATTTTTCCTTTGTCTTTTTTTTTTCTATTTTACTCAACTAGTTACTCTTTCCATTCTACTTTATCAGTGGTATCTCTTCATACGGTCTTACAAGCATATGGGGAAGAGGAGAAACCTCCCAGTTCTCCTCTTAACTGTAAATGCAACCAGCTTGCTATGTGTTTAGACTGTTAGTATATCTGTATAACAGCTTTTCAAGAATGCAGCCTGCTATGTTCACATGTCTGTGCTGTCTGAATAGGAAGCAAGTCCTGGCTCATGACAATTGGGACGTTCACTTGGTCCTCCTTGTATTTTCATGTGCTAAGTAATTCATGTGCTAAGTTAGTAAGCTGGGACTAAAACTTCCATTCATTCTCTGTCACTAGAGTCAATAAATGATCATCCAAACATTGCAGGCCTGATGGATATTTGGGGGTCAGGATAGCATTAGAGAAGGAGAGGTGTAGCCCTGGTACAAGGTGTTGTGTAGTGAGTGCTATGGAAATACAGATGAAGTTAGTAGTGTTAGAGACACAGAGGACAACATGAGTCACTGACCCATGGGCATTTAGGGAGCTTTTACAGTATGGGCAGTGTTTGAATAGTCTATGGAGAACGAGATTTTGAGATGTGCAAAGGGCAGATACAAAGTCACGTCCAGATCAGTGCTGAGAATTGTAGGAGGAAGAGTGTACTGTGTTGGCCTTCAGAGCATACTCTTTGGTTGGGCTGTGCCATATCTGTTTGGTTACATGAGGCAAAGAAAAAGTAGTCTATCCAATATATAGCATATAGTATACTGCTGCTGTAATAAATAGCTAGACACTCAGTTGCTTACATCAGTGCAAATTAATATTCTTACAGCTCTAGATATCAGAAGTCCCAACATAAAACAAGGCTGTGATCTCTTATGGAAACTGTAAGGGAGGTGATTTATTTTGTTTTTAAAAACCCTTTCGGTTACTAAAGGCTGCCCTGCATTCCCTGGTTTATAGTACCATTTCTGTTTGTAAAGCGGCCAATCAAGTCTACTCACTGATTCTTTTCTTTAAGGTCTGCAGCTTTTAAAGATGCTTATTATTACACTGGGCCCACCAAGATAATCTTACAAAATTTTAAGGTCAGCTGATTTGCACATCTGTGTCTTCTACATTAATTCACATGCAGTATGGTGTTTTTACAGGTTTCAGGAATCAGGGTGTGAACATCTTTAGGAGGCTGTTATTCTGCCTACCATGGGCAATGTTTTTTGAAATTACTCTATAGTCTATTAGAATATAGGAGTGCAATGAAATCAGTAGCCATTATCTTTTCAACTTTGCCATTGATATTTTCCTTCCTCCCACCTACAACAGCTGTATCCATAAATCCTCGATACAAAAGAGTGATACCCTGAACACTGACATGGCATTGCTTCTGCTTCCATTTACTGTAAGGCCACTTTACTATGTTATTGGATGGAAAGCTAGATTAGCAGCCATATGACTGGAATTATGACTCAAGACTTTGTCAGTAATCTGATTTGTAACCATAGGGTTATCCTTTTAGTCGTCTGCACAAAGAAGTTAGGTTTAATAATAGCAGCCCATCCGACAGAGATGCAGATAATTCTCCCAGAATAATGTAGCATACTTTAATTTTTTATCTATAGAGAACAAATCAAATCTTCATTTTCCTTTTGTATTTTGAACAATGAAGAATTAAAGAGTCTGGATTTTTTTTTTACTTCCCACCATTATTTTATTTATTAAAATATCTTCTGTGAGTAGATTTGGATGATTATGTCACAGTAAGTTAAGCTATAGTTTTTAGGCCTGGCCAGAATACTAGGGCAGTAAGACTCTTCAAGCCCATACTTGAAGAAATTGGCTAGTTGAATAGTTTGTGGATCAAGTTGAATACTGAAGGAATATCCTGGTTTCACTTATGCCTTCTAAGCAGCAAAACAAAACAAGTCTTCCAATGTTTGTGTTTGGTTACTCAGCAGGGAAAAGCTCTTGCCGTGTGAGTATGACCCACAAGATACATGGAAAGGTCAAAGGAGAGGATAGATTCCAGAGTTCTCCCTTGATTCTTCCACTGATGAACTATCACATGTACACATTGTAATAATTTTGAAAATCATTTACTGAGAGTCATTTGCTAACTTCCCTTTGGTCTGCTGTAGATGCATTAAAATGAATCAAATTATAAACCTCATCTCTTTCTTTTTATCAAACATTTCTTTTTTATTATTTTTTTATTGATTTTTATTGAGCTATACATTTTTCTCTGCTCCCCTCCCTGCTTCAATCCTCCCCCAAGGTCCCCATACTCAGATCTTGTCTTTCTCTACTTCCCATGTAGATTAGATCTATGTAAGTCTCTTTTAGTGTCCTCATTATTGTCTTAAGTCCTCTGGGATTGTTGTTTGTAGGCCGGTTTTCTTTGCTTTAATGTTTAAAAACCACCTATGAGTGAGTACATGTGATAATCATCTTTCTGTGTTTGGGTTACCTCACTCAAAATAATATTTTCTAGCTCCATCCATTTTTCTGCAAGATCAAGATATTATTCTTTTTCTGCTGTGTAGTACTCCATTGTGTAAATGTACCACATTTTCCTTATCCATTCTTCAATCAAGGGGCATTTAGGTTGTTCTGGCTATGACAAACAAAACTGCTATGAACATAGTTGAGCACATGTCCTTGTGGCACGATTGAGCATCCTTCGGATATATACCCAAAAGTGGTATTACTGGGTCTTGAGAAAGGTTGTTTCCTGATTTTCTGAGAAATCGCCACACTGACATCCAAAGGGGTTGTACCAGCTTGTATTCCCATCAGCAATGCAGAAGTATTCCCTTTTCCCCACAACCTCTCCAGCATAAGTTATCATAAGTGTTTTTGATTTTGACCATTCTTACCAGCATAAGTTATCATAAGTGTTTTTGATTTTGACCATTCTTACAGGTGTAAGATGGAATCTCAGAGTTGTTTTGATTTGCATTTCTCTGATGGCTAAGGATGTTGAACATTTTCTTAAGTGTCTTTCAGCCATTTTAGATTCCTCTGTTGAGAGTTCTCTGTTTAGGTCTGTACTCAATTTTTTTTTATTTATTATTGGATTATGTGTTCTTTTGGTGACCAATTTCTTGAGTTCTTTGTATATTTTGGAGATCAGACCTCTGTCTGATGTAGGGTTAGTGAAGATCTTTTCCCATTCTGTAGGCTGTCGTTGTGTCTTGTTGACCATGTCCTTTGCTTTACAGAAGCTTCTCAGTTTCAGGAGGTCCCATTTATTAATTGTTTCTCTCAGTGTCTGTGCTGCTGGGGTTCTATTTAGGAAGTGGTCTCCTGTGCCAATGCGTTCAAGTGTACTTCCCACTTTCCTTCTATGAGGTTCAGTGTGGTTGGCTTTATGTTGAGACCTTTGATCCACTTGGACTTGAGTTTTGTGCATGGTGATAGATATGGATCTATTTTCATTCTTCTACAAGTTGACATCCAGTTATGCCAGCACCACATGTTAAATATGCTTTCTTTTCTCCATTTGATATTTTTTGCTTCTTTGTCAAAAATCAGGTGTTCGAAGATTTGTGGATTGATATCTGGGTCTTCTATTCAGTTCCATTGGTCCTTCTGTCTGTTCTTATGCCAATATCAGGCTGTTTTCAGTACTGTAGCTCTGTAGTAGAGTTTGAAGTCAGGGATTGTGATGCCTCCAGAAGTTCTTTTATTGTATAGGGTTGTTTTGGCTGCCTTAGGTTTTTTGCTTTTCCATATGAAGTTGAATATTCTTTTGAGGTCTATGAAGAATTTTGCTGGGCATTGCATTGAAAATTCAACATTTCTCAACCATAAAAATATACAATATAAATATTTCACATTGAGTCTTACAATATAAATATTTCACATTGACTTTAGCTCCAGAACCTATAACACTTAAGATATGTTGTCTACAATAGAAATATGAGCCACAGTGCATAACTTTTAATTTTTATCCCTCCCCAAGACAGTCTCTTTGTATAGCTCTGGCTGTCCTGGAATCACTGTGAAGAGATCCACCTGCCTCTGGAGTTTGGGGATTAAAGGGATGTGCCACCACACCTGGCAATAAGTTTGAATTCTCTGCTAGTTCTTTTAGAAGAAATAAGAACAAACAGGTATAATTTATGTATTTTAATATAATATATCCAGAACACCATTTCAACATGTATTCAGTGTAAGAAATCATGAATAAAATTTATTTTACATTCTGTTTTTGTATTAAATCTTTGAAACTTGATACATACTTTATATTTAAAGCTCATCTTATGTGAACTAGGCATATTTCAAGTACTCCATAGCCTCATGTGACAGGTAGCTGCTATACTCAATAAGGCAGTCTAGGTCTGCCTCCAAGATACCTAGCTTTTCAGTGTAAGTACCTGGTCTCTATTGTTCTGTTTATAAATGAGACTCAGTTTTCAAAGGCTGGGGTAAAATTCTGCCGGCTCGGAGAGGCTGGATTGCAATTAGCTAACCTCTCTGAAAGACCCCTGCTTCCTCTTCCCCAAACCAGAAAAGGATGCACCACTCCAAGCCCCACCCTACTACTTCCTGTGTCTCTCTATCTCTCCTGGATGCCCTGTGATTCTCTATGATTACTTTCTGTCAACTAGTTGCTAATGCAGCCTCCTAGCCCAAGGTTAATTTTGTATAATTAATGCAAATGCACACTCGGAGTGGACAGTGTGGTCGATTAGTCCCCAACACTTTTCTTCACATCTCACAGCCTTTCTGTAAAGCTCTGAACTGTGTGTCTAACCGGATCCCACTGTGGTAGTGGTCCTACTTTCCCAGTATCGCTTTGGATCTTCCATCTTTATATTCTTATTTTCTGTCCTTTTCCTTCCCTCTTTTATGTCCCATATATAGCTGTCCTTCTAGCTCTCCAGTTCCTTCCAACACTTTACTGAGATTCTCAGGAGAGAGAGCATTAGCAGTTTGTCCTCCTGTCTCCACACACACACAAAAGTGTGTTATGAATAGAAATGTAAATAGCTCTAAATAATACCCAAAGCATGAAGAAAGTAGGCATTCTTTTTACAGAAAGTCTGTAATACTTGATGGTAATGGAATCTGTGTTAATGGAAAAACTCGTCAGGGGTGTGGAATTTCTACCTGAAATCATGAAGTGTGGAGTAAGACTTAGGGAACTTATTATTACTTGTCTTGACGCTGTGCCGCAGTGACATACTTTGATAAAAAGCAGTTTAAAGAAGGGCTTATTTCGCTCACAGTTTCAGGTTACAGTCCACTTTAACGAGAAGTCAGCTGGTCACATCACATCTACAGCCTGGAAGAAGAGAGCATTGGATGCTCCTGCTTAGCTAGCCTTCTCCATTTTATTTGGCCCAGGGCCCAGACCCATAGAATGGTTCTGCCCATGTTCTGGATGGTCTTTCCACCTCACCATAGTATAGATAATCCCTCACAGATGTGCCCAGAACCTTGTCACCTAGTTGATTTTAGAGTCTGTCGTGCTGACAATCAATATTAACTATTATATAGTTGATATTACATAGGGTTTTGCTATTATTGACAGTATGTTTTTAGTCTCAGAAGCCAAAGTACTCAATAATTGAAGAGTAAGTATACAAATTTAGTTTTTCTTAATTAGATTAGAACAAAGAATTTTAGTCAGTTTTTCTTGCCAAACTATCTTGCCTTTTTCTTGATAAGCAGTTCATAGGATTTCTATTTTCAAAGATATTTTATAGCCTGTATTTTACTTCTCAGAGTCTTATTTAACCCAATTTGTAAATGTACAAATACACAGTGCTTTGTTTTGTTTAGCTTTTGCAAAGTAAATAAAAATGTCAGTGCCAGCAATCATAAAATGAAATGAAGAAAGCAATTACATTACAGTAGCATCACAAAGAAAGTATTTAGGACTAAGTTTAACAAAAGAAATTTCAAACTGGTAATTCTAAGACTCAAATGGGGCTATTAAGATGGCTCTTTGAATGAAGGTGCCTCCCTGGGCCTGTGTAGTGGAAGCCAGCTATTTCAAGGTTGTCATCTGATCCCTCCTCAGGAGCCTACACATGTACATGTACACAAAAAATAAATAAGAATGTACAAAAATCAGAGTATATCCCATTTTCATCTGTTGGAAAACAGTATTAAAATAACTTTCCAAATTGGACAACGTATGATGCCTACTTTTACAGAAATTAACAAGCTGATCTTCAAATTCCTAATTAATACAGTGGCCCCAAATAACCAAAGTGATTTTGAAAAACAGAGTTGTAGTAGTCAAACTTCTGATTTCAAAACTAAATATACAGCTCTGGTAATCACGTTGTACCTCTGGCATAAGACTTGCTTTCTAAATGACTGCCGAATCCTTTAGTCTGTGGGTCTCTGAGTTGTTACACTGCCTAGTATCTGCTTGCCTACTTGTGAGGATGTCTTGCCATGGCCTTAATGCAGAAAGGAAAGCTGTCTCTGTGCCTGTGGATTGAGGACTGGGGTGGGGGGAAGGAAGGGAAGGGAAAGAAAAGGAAAGGAAAGGAAAAGAAAGGACATGACTGTTCCTTGGTATGTGGTGGATAAAGAGGTTTATTGTAGGTAGATATGTGGGTGAGCATAGCCACGGGCAGGGACATCTGGGAGAGTCCAGAGTGAACCTGACCCTGAGACAGGTGGGGAAAGTAGGGAGGGGAAGGGGAGAGCGAATGGGACCAGGTGCAGAAGCCAGTAGCTCAAAGGTATAAAGAGAGCAGGTAACCAAAATGGCTGGAGTATATCGGGAAGGGCAGTCCAGCTCCTGGGCTGGAGTCTAGGATAGGCAGTAGTGTGCTAGCCAAGGGGACCCTGAAACAGGTAGAAACTAAGGGATGCAGGGAGAAACTAGTGACCAGTGTCCACTTTGATATGTTAAGTAGGCACTTCAGCATTTGTCCCAGGTTTGAAACCTAACAGGGACCACTTGGTTATCTGACAGTCTTAAATTTCGTGTACACCCAGGAAAAACTGATAAATGGCTCAGTTGGTGCAGTTGCTGGAGCAGCCTTTTCTTGTTCTCTGTTTAGACACATTGAAGCTACCATGGTGCCTGACGTAAAAGTGGGCTATCTTTTCATCTTTTTCTTTTTAATATCTATGTACCGAGCAATATGTATGCCAAACACCTACCACATCTCATACACATCATGTCTGTCTCTGGGTGGAGGTATTGTTATTATCCCCATGGTTTTAGATGTAAAACAGGATTTAGTGGAGAAATTAAACTAGAAGCACAAGAATAATGTCTAAATTACCTTTCCTTTTCATCCTCCCCAATAATTGGATTAAATCTATTTTGTGCTTTTCCAAGGAGAGGAGATGTATCTATGGCATTATAAATTCTCCTTCCTTCCTTCCTTCCTGATGATGGTGATGATGGTGGTGGTGAAGGAAATATGCCATCACAGAGGGAGTGCTTGAAGGGGCCTAGCTTGCTTTTTAATCACCTTTAATCTTGTTTCCTCCAAGATCTGGTGATACCATGATGCCATGGCTTTGCTACACCTCCCTTTCCAATATTTTCAGTGTGTGCAGTTAGTAGCTTAAAGGGTTTCTTAGTTTCCCTTTTAATAGCAGCGTCATTACTGCTAATTTTTATAGCTTAGGTAAGTAGCTCTTATTCTAGGGACCTTGAGTGTAATTGCTTATGCTTACATTTGTCTTAACAAATTTCTTTGTAAGCTTTCTCACTTTTTAATATACAGCAAAAGGTGAACTAAACGTTTTTCACTCTTAAAACTTTATTTTTGGTCACTTCCAGAAAAGAAATTATGAGGTAGACCTGAACAATGAGCCTAGTTAAAACAAATGTTAGCTGTCTGTTCAGCTGTTGTCTCAGTTTCCAGGATGTGCCATGTAGAGCTCATTCTGTCAGTCATTCTGGCCATCCTTCCTCAAGCCATTCCCTTTCATATGCTAGATACACTGCGTCCACACACCGCTGAAGAGTCTATTTTCTCACATGATAACTGATAGAAACAAGTTTTATGACTTGCTCATCTGCTAAGATTTTCATACCTTTCCTCATGTCCCACATGTATGATTATCAACACCAGCCATTACAGTATTCACAAACACCACTAATGCAGAAATAGTGCCAAAAGTTCATAGGGATGTGGAGATGGGAGCAGGATTGTTTATACATGGAAGGATATTTTTATAATGCCTTGATTTCCTACTGTCAGGCTCTTTACTATGTTTATTCCTCTCTAGTTATCAGGGAATATGAAGAACAGAAAAAGCATCCAGGAGCCTAGATTTGATTATTACAACCATCATCTTCCTGATATTGACCTCAGTGAATGTGAATTCCCACATGTCATTGAAATTTATGACTTTCCTCAAGAATTTCGTACAGAAGACCTTTTACGGATTTTCTGTAGTTACCAGTAAGTATTTTCAAGTGGTTCCAAATGATAGATAAGGTGAGAGAAAGTCATCTTAATAATTTAAAAAAGTCGTTGATTTTAGCAATGGGTTTGTGTTTTGTTCAGATCCCTTACAAAGTCTGTGAATCAGACTGGTCTTCAGTTCCTTGAAAGGGCCAGGTAGCCTTGGTAGACATTTACAAAGACCATTGTTGGTGATGACTCCTAAGTCTGTCTTGGAGGTGCATTTAGTCCATTTATATTTGTTGTAATTATTGATGTATTTGTTATACCAAGTATTTGTTTTTATATTTGCCTGTCATCTCTTCTGAGTATCTATCTTTTCCCTCCCTTTTCTAGACTTATGGGTTGACTTTTTTAACACTGCATTTTTTAATGTACTGTTTCTGTTCTTTGGTCGTTACTCTAGAAATTATAAAAATGTGTGCTTAAACTATTAGTGGCTAAAACTGATTTTTTTTCCTTTGCCTCTTTCTAAAAATACTGCAAGGTCTTTTAAACTTACACATTCTCATGACTATTTGATTCATTTTCTTCCTGAACGAGATATAGTCTTTATCATTTTACTTACTAATGGTTTCCCAGTAACAAACTCAGGTGTTGTTACAGTTCTGAGTCTTGTGTATGTTAGATAATGCTCTGCCGCTGAACTACACCCCAGTCCTTCATTCTTGTTGTGTGTATGTTATTAATTCTAGATTGGCAGTTATTTTTCTCTCAGGGACATGAACATACCCTAGTGCAATTCCCTTTCTTTTTGGGTGATGGGTTGGCTGACAGTTTTCATGCCATTTCTGATTATAATCTCTTCTCTGGATGCTCTTAAAATTTTCTCTTTGACTTTTATATTGATCATTTTCACTGTGATGTGGATTTTGTACCTTTTTTTCAAACTTACCCACATTGCAATTATGTGGGCTTATTAAATCAGTGATTAATATTTTCATTGATTTTGTAAAGGTCTTAAACATTGTCTCTTCAGTGTTGTCCCAGACTCAATCTCTCTTCACCTTGTCCAAGACACAAATTGTATGTGTATTAGATTTTCTCATTTAATTTTCTTGATACTGCTCTTTTGTATATTCCATCTCTTTTCCCCTCAGACTTTCTGAATAATTTCTTCAGTTTTGGGGTTCTAGTTTATTTTATCTATTTCAAGCTGTGCTAAATTGTTAAATATTTATATTGTATCTTAAAAGTTTGTTTCATGATACCTTGAATTTTTTAAAAAAAATCTTTTAAAGTTTGCCTGGTCATTTTTTTTACAGCTTTTTTTCTCCATATAGCTTCAGTTTTCAATATTTTTTTTCTCTGTTTTGTTAAGTACATTGAGCGTAGCCATCTGTAGCCCTTCTGTTACCTGAAGCTGCTTTAGCTGTAGTTTGTTCCGGATTAACTTTTGTTCGTATTAGTACTTGTTCACAGGGTCTTCCTTTTTGGGGGATTTAGTTATATCTTTAATGTGAGTTGATGTTTGTCTTTGGATTGTATTTATGGACATTAATTAAGGCCAGTGAAAAAAGAGAGGACCCTTTAAAACTTCTGTGCCTTTTTATGTGCTGACAGTTTAAGAGTCTTCGAATTAAATTGTTGATTTGAGGTTTTTCTGACTGCTCAGAAAAAATCAAATGGGGAGTAGTTTTTTAATTGTTTTATTTTGACCCATATAAGTGTCTAATTACTTTATGTGCTGTCCAGTTGCACCTTCCTTTTCCTTTACTGGTGTTGGTTAGACAGTTCCTGACAGTCATCTACCTTGTCTGTAATTTATAGATTCAAATTAAAGAGACAAGAAATTTTAACAGATCTTCAGAGTTTTCTGAGTGAATAGTTCCATGGACTGTTTTTTTTTTTTTGTGTGTGTGTGTGTGTGTGTGTGTTGTTTGTTTTTAAAGTGACTTTACTTTAGTCTCCCAACTCATTCAACTAACTTTTTTGCTGGTGTGTGTTTGTTTGTTTTGTTTGGACAGCGTTACCATGTAGTCCCAGCTGGCCTCATCCTCTTCCCTAATTCACCCTTTTGAGTGCTAGGATTTTAACCATAAGATGCCTTTCTTGGCTCAGCTCAGTTGTATACACACAATAGTTCTTTACACTCACAATGTAGTGAGTTCAGGGGTGTTACAAGTGGTCTTCAGAACATTTATGCTAACCCTTGATATGTACGTGGGTGGTACATTTTAGAAGAAGGTAAAGGAATCAGAAGTATATATACTATTTCTAGCTTACAATAAAAAACAGACCCAGGAACAGAAAGCTAATCCTGAAGGTTATTAAGAAAAAGATGTTCGGGGTCTAGAAGAGAGTCAATATCAAGGAGTATACTTCAGTGTTTCACTCCTGCTATTAAAAATGAATCAAGTCTATCTGGTGCTGCAAATTTAAACTTAAAATTCAGTTTATTTCTATCCGAGATGTCCAGATTATAGAAATGCTCTGCCAGGTCCCAACTTTACATTGAATTTGTAAGATTCTGTTTCAGAGCATAGCTCCTAATTCTTTCTTAAAGGATTAGAGAGAGAATATTTCAGGTAGGTCTGTGCTGTCTCAGAACAGCCATAGACAGGATGTGAACAAATGAGTGTGGTTGAAAAAGTAAAACTTTATTTATAAAAATGGTTGGCGTTTGGTTTTGGTTTAAGATAGGATCTAGGTAGCCCAGACTGGCCATGAACTCTTGGTCCAGCACATCTGGCTTATGTCCTAGTCTCAAGGAAGAATAGTTAGGTAAAGTGCTAGAATAGATGAAGTTAACTAGCAGTTATATGTTTTATCAGTTAAGCTCCATTGGGGAAAGACAACTGAAAGGAAGCAGGAATGGATTCTGGAAGACATTTAATCTATACCATAAACCTTAATGTAAATGCATAGTGTAGGAAAGTTATTAATTTAGTTTTGTGAAGACCCAGTATCAGGTGCTGTTCAGTTCCTAATAGATCCTTAAGAGCAGTCAATAAGACTAAATCTCAAATTTGAGCTACCTTAGATTATTATTGATAAAAAGTAGACTATCATTAAGAAAATGGGGCCATTTTGTCCATGTACAGAATTTCTTCAGAAATTGGGTTTTGCTGCTATTTTTGTTTTTGAGAGTTTCTTATTCAGCCTAGGCCAGCCTTGAACTCAAAAATCTTCCCATCTTCACCTCCTCGGTATTGAGTTTTAGGCATTCTGGGCTTAAGGGTAATTAATTCTTTTGAGTCATTTGCTTCTCTTTGCTTTGTCTCTTCCTAACTATATCTGTGAAAGCATTTTCTATAAAATCTAAAGCCATTCTCAAAAGGATTTAAAAGGACTGAAGTCTCAAGGGCTAAGACGAGGCTTTTAGCTGTCAAGGTCTTTCCCATTTTTTCTAAACTCTGCAGCAGAGGCTCTTACTGTTGAACTTAAAGTTTTCATTCCTATGGTCATTTTATATCATGGTCCAGCTTAAGTCAAGTTTCCTTTATTACTTTTTCTGTCAAGGAAATTAAGAAGGGAAAGCTATTTTAGTATTTTTCTCTTATAGTGGTTTATAAGTTTTTAAAGGTCATGATGCAGAAGTGTATAATCATACCTGAATCAGATCCCAGAGTCAACTTTGCATCATCACCATCTCCATCAACATTAATCCCCTGGTAATTATTGCTATTAATTATAAAATTAATGAGCACTGTTGGTTTAAAAGTTGCCTTCCGAGTGCTCATTATCATGCTCTTGGCCTGTTGTGGACAATCTCATTTCTGTTTTCCTCATCGATAGCTAGCTTCCATTGTGCCTCAAGGTCTAGGCAGGCTGCCAGGAGAGAAAAAATACCAACAAGTCTTATCCAGTTGTGGACCCCGTGAACTACAGTAATGATTCTTGCAGCCTTATAAGCCCATTGGTGCAATAGTAGTGCACATGAATTGAGGTAGAGGTGGTAGCCACTTGCTGGCTGATTAGATTTAAGGTCTGCCTAGCAGGAGGAATTCATGCCTGGTACTGTGAACATGACTAGGAACCTGTGGCTGGAAAGGTCATAGACTCCAGGGAGAACTTACTACTGTCATTTTGCTCAGTTGGTGTAATATCCACACACCTTCTAAATGCTTAGGAGTTGGGCATGGTGAGGGTGGATTTAATCAAACTAAAATGCATTCATGCATTAAGGGAATTTTAAATATATATACATATATTTAAATGTGTGTGTTGTAATCCTGATATTTTTTTTGTGCTCACTGTGTAGCTCTGTTTTAAACTAAGTAGGTAATTTTATTTCTAGTATTAAATGTTCACTGTTTCTTTTTTGAATTTTTCTGGCTAACTATGGTTAGTCCTTTTCCCCCAACCCCCATATACACACACCTTATTTTCCTTCTACAGTAAGAAAGAGTAGAGGCATTTGTGAATATAGTTGTATTTTTCATTATTTGACTTAACTTATTTTTACAATTGAATTACATCTTTAGCAGTGTAGTACCCATCCCAACACACAGTTTACATTTGCATCAAATCCTGCTGACCCTCCCTGACTTCCTGTATTCCTCTTTAACTCCTTTGGCTTCCTTTTTCATCCCTTCTCATTACTCCTCATAAGGACATCTCTTGAAAATAGTGCATTAAATACTTTACATCTCCAGCAGATTTGTGAGGATTAATTAGTTGGCATCTATAAAATGCTCCCAGATAATTCTTTATGATGGTATTATTGCTTTTAAATTTTAGTGGCTTCTATGTGCCAGGCTGTTTTTATTTTTTATGTCACTATCCCCATTCCTTTATCTTATGAAATGCTTTGTAAGACTATTTTAAAGACATTTCATAAAACAAATTTTAAGAAATGTAAAAATTGTTTTCTTTTGTTACAGAAAGAAAGGATTTGATATTAAATGGGTAGATGATACACATGCCCTAGGAATATTCTCCAGTCCAATCACAGGTATCTGTCTAGTGACTCTCAGGAATCCCAGATCCCTCCTACTGTTTATTTTCTTTTACTTCTTGTTCTTATTTCTCTTCTTTTCCAGCCAATTGGAACTTTGCTCAGCCAGTATCTGTAGTAGAATAAATACTGGTTTTTGAGACATGTGGCTTGGTACCACATGTACTCTCCTTCTTCTCTTTAATCTAATGTTTGGTATTTGGAAAGGTAGGTACGCCCTCCCAGGCTATTTGCGTGCATAAATATCAGACGTTATAAAGACCATAGTGAGACTAAATTTTACAGTGTTTTTCCCCCAGACAAATGAATTTGAAATAGTATATCTAGTGAGATTACTGTAGTCGCTACTCTCTGAATATATGGTTGGTCTTTTGCACACATACATATCCTGGGCTCATAACCGAGCTTATGCAGAGGAATCCACAGCAGTCAGAGATGCTGGCTTGCTAGTTCCTGTCTGAACCATCTCTAGAGCATGGATTTTCATGGGCTAGTTAAAATATTTTTGGCTTTGTGAAGCAAAAATCTTCTGTCATCACCTAACCCAGCATTGTAGCAAAAAAGGCAGAAAAGCTTCTATCCTCACCTAACCTGGGTATTGTAGCAAAAGAGCAGCTACAGTGTGCAAACGGGTATGGCTCTGTTTCATAAAGTTTTATTTACAAAAAACAAAGTCCATTGGCTGAGTTTGGTTTAATCTCTGTTCTAAAGTGGTCTTAGTGTGCAGATGTTCTGTATTGTAGGATCTTCTTTTTTTTCTTGCCATGAAAACCAACAAACATAACTTCTAAGATTAAATGAATTATAAGAAATTACCCTAAATTTTCTTCTGCATCATTTTACTTCCTTATGTCTGTTTTTCCTTGCAGCTCGTGATGCTCTGGGGATTAAGCATACCATGGTGAAGATTCGGCCCTTGTCACAGGCCACAAGAGCAGCCAAGGCCAAAGCTAGAGCTTGTGCTGGTGAGCCCACAACCTCTGCCTTTGTTCCTGATAGATGGTGATGTCATTGTTCATTCCAGCAGTTTCACACCATCCAGAACTCATTCATTAGACACTGTCCTTTTTTTGTGCTAATACTTATATTGATGTATTTTTAAGGGCAGAAAGAAAAAGACCATGTTTGAAATAATGCCCTTTGAGCAGCCACTTGAAGTGTGGGAGAGACTAAGGACAAGCAGTACAGTGACCAGCTTCTGATGACGTTTCAGTTGTTGGATAGAGTTACTGAGAGAAACTGTCCTAATGCAGATAATGCAGCCAGGGTTGTTTGTGCTTCTCCATACTAATTTCCTCGGATTATCATCTATCAGGGTTGTATTAATTACTGCTGATACCACCCTTGTTTGTCTGTTTTGTATGTTAATTACTGAGTTAAATCACTTGTAGCTGTAGTGGTTTCTCTTCCTTACTGCTTCTTACTCCCTTTTTTTCCCCAGAGTTTCTCCAGCCAGCAAAGGAGAGACCTGTGACTTCAGCAGCCCTAGCGAGAAGGTTAGTCATCAGCGCCCTTGGGGTTCGAAGCAAACAGAGCAAAACAGAGCGGGAAGCAGAGCTCAAGAAACTGCAAGAAGCCCGAGGTAAGTTGACAGTAGTGGTCTCTGGTCCACAAGGGTTCACTAGGAGGCAGATACTGAAAAAGAAAACGGAAAAGAATGAGGTCCATTCCATCAGATCATTTCCATTTTTGAGAAATCCCTCAAATATATAGAAGTTGTTTTCAAGCCTTACATTCAAGAGATGCAGTCCGGATTTGTCTCCTGTTCACACACCAAGGCATCTGGTTAATTTACTGTTGTGAAGAGACAGGCTCCACCTTCTCAGCGATTTCCTGGCTTTTCTACAGCTTGCTCCAAACTGAGAGAAAATTTTGCTCTGAAGAGTTCAGTCTCCCAGACCTTGTTTGCTGTGTTCTTACTGGGCCATGACAGTGCCATAGTGATATTTGGTAGAAGGCAAATTAAGGAAGAGACAGTGACTAATATTGGTGATAATGACCGTAGCAGGGATGTTTGTCTTAAGACAGTCTGAGGAGATCCACCTGTCTTCTGATTTCTTTCTAACACTTAAGAGTTTTCAGAAAATAATTCCACAGATCCACAAGCAGAGTTTTTCTTTTTTAGAGGTTGGAGTCAAGCTGTTGAGTTCTTTGTAAAGACTTGGACTCGGACTTGACACCAAAGTATTCTTTTAATCAGCCTTCAAGCTTTAGACAGGTTCTTTGCTTTTACTCCATATCTTTAAAATCAGTGAAAACAATTCTGAAAATTTCACTTACCAAAAAGTAACTTCATTTTTTCCCTTAAACCAACTGAAGTTTCAAACTCCTTGTTTATTGCCCGTCTGAGAAGGCCATTAATACTTCCCGTCCACTATGCTTTGGTGATAACAAGCAGCTTCTGGACTCTCAGCTGCACTGGCCAGATAACCAATGAGTGAGAGTATCATGGCAGGTGTTAGCGTTTTAGAATTGGACCCAACTAATTTACCTTAATGATTATAATGAGGCAATTTTGGTTTTGTGTTTTTTCTAATGCATTGTTCATTAAAAGATTTCTTAGAAAAGGAAAGGATTGCTTTTGTTTTTATAGATGGTAAATAACAGAACTGGATTAAAGTAGAATGTGTGGCATCCTTAATCCTCTGTAAATTTATTATCCCTGAAGAAAATGACTCTTGGGTGGTAACTACAGTTATCTCAGAGGGCGAATAAAAGGGCTTGGGGGCTGTAGCCCAGTTGTAAAGCATTTGGGTAACATGCCCCAAGGCCTTGGGTTCATCCCCAGCACTGAACAAAAAGCAAGCCAAAAAGGGTGGGTAGAGGGTTATGACAGTGGTATCTAGTGAAGATATGACTCCTTCTGCATATGTCATGTTCCTGTACTTATCACCTGTGTCTCTGTGAATACTGCAGCTGTTGCTTTGCTTGAGTAGTGTCTGAGTGTCCTCTAGTTCTCGGCGGCACATCAGCATACTGTTTCTCTGGAAGTACTTGTTTTAAATGCTTTGTTTTCCAAAGGACATTTCCGTGGTGCAGTTTAAAAATGAGACTGTTGGACAAGTGAGCACCCTATTGCTTTTATTTGTTTTTGAAATGGAGTTTTACTCTGTAGTCCTTGCTGGCTAAAACTTACCATATAGCCTAGGCTGCTTTTGTACTTATGAGAGTCCTACCTCCGATTCTGGGGTGCTGGGATTATAGACGTGAGCTGCTGCTGCCATGCTAGCATCTCTGTTGCTTTTTGTAAATGAAGAACATTTCATTCTTATGTACTTGTTTATCTGCAGTGGTGTTCTCACTGTTGCCTGTGATGAATTTGTAACCATCCTGCCTCAGCTTCTCAGCTTCTCTGGTAACTGGAATTCAAAAGGAGTTTGGATTGTAATAACAGACCAAGGGCAAGTTCTGTATGTTAATGTGTGAATTACAGAAGACCCTTCCATTAGACTACATCCAGGCTCTTCTGTTCTTTGCGTCTGAGAAAATGAAGTCGGGGGAATTTCTCTTTCTGACATCTTTTGTACTGAGCATTCTTAAGGAGTTGTATGGAGTCCAGGCATTTCACTTAGATGTGTTTTGTTCCTCTCCTTAAGACCACAAAACAGGGATTACGTTTAGATATTTTAAGTAGTCATTTTTCTTTTCATAGCTTCGCTCTCCTACTGCACTCTCTCTCCTCTTTCTCTCCATGTGGTGTTGGGATTGGACACAGAGCCAGTGGAAGTCAAGCATTCTGTCACTGAGTTATACCCCAGCTTCTCCTCTCCTTTTATTTCTGAAAAATTTTAATATAAGAAGTGGATAGGAAGGTTTTGCTGATGAAAAAAAAGACAGGAAGGAGACTTGTAGTGTCATTTTGATATCATTGTCTTGATACCTCAGATTCAAGATATTGTCTCCAGTTCAGAGCTGGCCCCAGGAAGTTAAGTCAGTCCTAGGTTACCCACCTAGGAAAATGAGAAGAGGGATTTGAATGTAGGCTTCTTTAGTTAAAACTTATACATGTTTTTCCTGTGCTTTTGAAGGGTTTTAGAGACAACTGCTATTTTCTCAAAACAAAAAAAAAAAACAAAAAAAACAAAACTACCTTTGCAAATAAATTTTTTTAAGTCCCCAGAAAATGTACTATAATAGGCTTCTTTTTAGTTATAGATGCCAAAGGTTAGCTAACAACTTTAGTATCACTTTCTTTCCTTAGTATGACTTAATCTGTGTAGTAGTTTAAGCATGTTCCTCCTTTCTTTTTTCTAATTTGTTTTTCTCTGTGTAATAACCCTGGCTGTTCTGGAACTTGCTCTGTAGACCAGATTGGCCTCGAAGTCATAGATCCACCTGCCTCTGCCTCCCAACCACCTGGCCTTCCTTTTTTCTTAGTAGAAATCTAGAACATCTGGATGTCATTCTGTACTAGCCTCCCTTTACTATAAAGACAAGGGCAGATCATTAAGGAAATAAAGGAATCTGGGCTGTAATAGAGCTGTTGTTATTTAACTGTCTGAATGACTTTGGGCAGGTCAGTTATCACTCTTTGCCCACTTTCCAACTAAGTGGAAGTAGTGAAGAAGTTTTTGATCACAACATAATGAATAAAAATGCTGAGAAAGTGCTTTACAAATTCAAGATAGTGTTCTGTCTTCTGTGTTATAATATGACATGAGTCAGTTTGTGTGTGTGTGTGTGTGTGTGTGTGTGTGTGTGTGTTATGTACTGCTGTTCTCCCATTACACATAGGAGATGTTGCTGATCAGTCATGACAGTCTCCCTTGGTAAGTACTGACATCCCATTGCCAATTGATCAGAATTTGCGTGGACCAAAATCTATCCAGTAGTCTGTCATAAATTCTTTCATTAATATCATGTCATAATCTGACCCGTCTGTGTGTTGCATGAAGAATTCTATTGACTTCCATGTTCTTGAGGACCAAAAAAAAAAAGGTACATAATGTGTGCTCATTCTCTTCATATGAATGATGTTGGTTTCTTTAGTTTTTCCTTATAAATATTATGGTATTTTATTCTGAGCTTTCTCCACCACCACTACCAAAAAAGTTGAACACACTTAATCTTTTGAGTTTTTCTGATAGTATTTTTTTTTATCCTACTTGGAGCCTACTATCATTTTAGTGGGACAGCTTATATCTCAGCCCTTTAAGGAGATTCACAAATGAAAGCTAGTTCTGAAAGAGTTGAGAAGGAAGTACCAGATCATTTAAAGCAGATAACACTGTGTGAATCAAGAGGGAGACCCTTTAGTCCATTGTTCTTGAGCATGAACGAAGTCTTTTGGTCCAGCAGAGTACACAACAGATCAGAGCTGTACTCAGAATGGAGACTGGAAGCATAGATCATCTCTGAGTGCTTTGGACTTGACTTAATCAGGTGCTTTCAACTGGTGATTCATGTTGAATGATGAGACCATATAAGTAAAGGACTGAACACAGGAATATCTCTGAAATTTTTTCATGTTCGCTATTCCAAATATTTGATTGCTGACTAAAATTAGAAATTTATATCGTTGCTTCTCAGAATAAGCTGCACTTTCATCTTCAAAGTCTGCTATAATTATATTTCATAATTTAATTTAATTTTATTCTTAGGAGTAGGTGATCAACTGCCTGGTTCTAAAAGGCCAACATTGGTTTATAGGGCTAAAGCAGAGGAAGTAAACCATTTGATCATGTAGTTTCATTAGTTCAATCACTACGAACTTGGAATCATCTGGACAGTGCTTGCTCTTTTGTAGTCAAACAGTTTTACCCATGGTAACTAACTCTGGGAAGCCGCCTTATGCATTCCATTATCCCTCAGTGCTGCATTACTGACCGTAATCAGATTTTTCAAGGGATTTTCGTGGCTTTTTTCCTGCCTTATATCTGAAGTCCATTTCATTTCTAACCATATTACAAATATGTGAAATTTTTTGCAGATGTGTAATATTTACCTTTTTTATTTTATATTTTTGGTTGCTTCTAAGTCAGAAACAAAAAAATGTCAACAGTGGGACATGTCAAGCCTTGCTAAAATAAATAGTACATCATTTCTTGTGCTTAATACATTGCAAATAATTTCAGTTAAATGGGTCCTGATGAGGTCTGGATTGTATTTTCCTAGTTGTACTGATGCTTATATAAATACTTGATAAACTTTATCTGAAGCCTTGCTAAAATTAAGAGGTTATGTAGACTGCTTACCTCTCCTTGATCTGCCAGTCTGTCGGGATAAAGGAAGGCAATTACATTTGCCCAGGCTTGTTCTTCACAAAGCTTGCTGATTATTGCTCTGTAGGTGGCTACAAGTGGGTTTGGTGATCATTTTTAAAGTGTCCAAGTAAATTTTAAAAGTATTTAATTTGCAGCCTTCTCTTTCCTTCCCTTTTCTTGCCAAATAAAGCATGACCCCAGAGTGTTCCCTTTTCAGTCTTCAACACTTCTCCTCCCTCAGTGAGAAGCAGTAGCTGACTGCTCCCTGATTTCAATCATCTTGTTCAATAGGCATTTCTGTCCATTTATTTTTCATACTGGGGATAGAAGTCTTCAGGGCCAGTTGATGTAAATGTTTCAGGTTAATCATTCACTTCTAATGTTCTGTTCTCTCAGTTCCTTGTTCTCACAGCTGCTGTGGGCTGTTTAGTCAGTTTACTTTTTTATTTTTAATAAAGGCAGTGTTAATGATAACTTTTTTAATGCAGTCAATAATCTGAAATTCCTTTGAAAACGGAACATGTTTCTATCATTTAATTTTTCCACACGCTTTTTGCTATTTTCAGATATCAGGATAGTAGAAAGTATGCTGCCAAGTCAGGACCTGGGTTCCAGCCTCAGTTCTTCCTGATTATTTAGCCCTAGCCAAGTTACTCCAGCTCTCCGGGCCTGTTCCCTGTCTCAGAACAAATCCCACTTGACCATGGCCCTCTGGGTTCCGTATGCTTCATGTTCTCACTACTTCTTTGTGCTTCTCAACTTGTTTTCCTGTTCTTTAACTAGTGTTGCATGCTTTGCCACAAGAATTCACACCCACACCAAGAGTTAGGAGTTTTTTGTTAGCATGCATTTACCACTAGACATATTTCAAAATTGTGAAACTTTCCAGACTTCACAAAGATGACACAGTATCTGTACTGTGTTTTATAATACTGGAGGCAAACACATTCGCACCAATATGTCTAAGCAGAGCGTGTGGCGAGTCACACTAATAAGCCATGTGAGACCAAACAGCCTCGTCTGGTTAGATTTGCCACCAACAATGAATTTTGACCCAAACTTTAAAATAAAAGACAAAACTTTATTTTCAGAGCTGTTTTGATTTTGAACTTATGAATTAGTTATAGGTTGGTCATATTTTTCTGTTGTTTAATAGATAATATTTCTGATTTGTTTCCTATCTTAATGAAATTTTTTAGTTCTGGTAACTCATTTTCCTGGTTTCTTTGTTTTTCCTTGGAATTCACAACCAGTATTTGACTAATTTCATCCAAGACCACTTTGCGTTTAAATGTTACCTAATTTGTCTCTTTTTAAGACTCAAAACCATACTACTTTTTTAAGGAATCCTGGCATCCTTTGGATAAGTCCATTATCCTTGGCATTGCTCATGCAGAACCGACCCAAACCTGCCTGCTTTGCAGCTGAGTCTTAGTATTAATCAATACTAAATCACAATTTGTTGATCCTCATTTTTTGCCTCATGTAACTTTGCTGCTATATTCAGATGATGCCACAAGATGGTGCCCAAATAGCAAGGATTCTCTGTCTCACATTCCCTAGTGTCAGTCAGTTTCCCAGCCAACTTCCTCCCCCTTAAAGTACAGTCAAGTATAATTCAGAGAGTTTGTAAGTGATTTTGCTGATTTGTAAGATAGATTGAAATGGCAAGTGTTAATTCTAAACTCGCCTTGATTTCTGTAATCCACCTGGTTCATGACTTGAGGAATCTTTTATAGACGTCAGTCTAGAACTAGAACTCTTGAAAGGAAGCAGTCAAGGCTTATGATGTGCATTTTCTAGTGTTAAGGTAAATGGCTGTCAGCCATAAGTTTAGAACCAGTGTCATGTATAAAAGAAACTCTTTCTATTGCGATTAATAACAGTAGCAAAATTATAGTTATTAAGTGGTAATGAAAATAATTTTATGGTTGGAGGCCACAACATAAGGAACTGTATTAAATGGTCACAGCATTAGGAAGGTTGAGAAACACTCTCTAGAACATTTCTGGTTCCTGAAGTGGTCTGCAGAATTCTGGCACAGGTTTGCCTCTGAATTGTTTCTCATTAAATTTACAGTGGGGAAATAGTGAAGCCCACAGGATGCTGCTGATGTTTGAGCAGTCTGAAAGGTTAAAACACATTGGTGAGTTATGGTTGAGAGCACTAGCCACTCTTCCAAGGACCTGAGTCTGATTCCCAGCATCCAGCTATCCAGAGGACCTGGGTTCAATTCTAAACACCGTATCATGGCTTACAACCATAGGTAACTCTAGTTTCAGGGAATCCAGCCTTCTCTTCTGGTCTCCAAAGGCACTAGGCATGCAGGTGGTATGTCGACATACAAACAGACAAAACACTTATGCACACAAAAATAAATAAAACACTATTAGTCCATAATGAAATGTTTTTTAAAAAAAGTTCAAAATACAAGGAATATGGGCAATTACTTGAAAGTAACAAACACACCTGAAAAGTAGACTTAAACACCTACTAGCAAGACTAGCAACTGAGTCCTATTAGGTTTTGACTTATCAATATAGTTTTATTTTTTTTTCAAATCTTTACTTATTATTCAGTAACCATACAGTGGGGGGTCTGAGGAAATGGCTGATTGTGTTAAGACACTTGTCACTAAGCCTAGTGGCCCAAGTTCGATCCTCAGTCCTCAGGGTCCACCTCGTAGGAGAGAATTGACTCTCACACTTTGTCCTTTTACCTACACGTGTCATTGTGGCATGCACACAAATGAACACACATACACGTGCTATAAAATGCTTAAAACATGGCAGGGGGAAGTTTACAGTGAATATCCTAGTTTGGCTTCCTATTGCTGTGATAAAGACTGACCAAAACCAACTTGGGGAAGAAAGAAAGGGTTTATTTCATCCTGAGACTCCTGAGGGAAGTCCAGCAAGAACTCAGGACCAGGCACCTGGGCGGGAACTAAAGCAGAAGCCTGGCAAGAATGCTACTGACTTGCTCCTCGTGGCTTGCTCAGGGGTGGCACCACCCACAGTGTTCTGAGCAGCCCTCCTGTATCAATCACTGATTTAAAAAAAAAAATGCCCCACAGATTTGCCTACAGGGCAGTGTGATGAGGCATTTTTTCAGTTTAAGGTCCCTCTTCCCACATGACCTAAGCTTGTATCAGATTCACAGGAACTAAGTGGTGCAGTTAACCTGAAGCTGAAGCTTAGTGGTGCAGTGTGTTTTTAATGTGTGTGAGTTTTATCTTCAGCATGACAAAAAGAAGAAGAAAAATAAAGAAAATAGGGAAAAGGGTAGAAAGGAAAAACTAAAGAATAAACTGTCTTAGAGTAGTGTCAGTCCTATAAATCACTTGGAAAGTTAAAAAGTTGTTAACTCCTGGACTCAGGTGAACTGGTCAGAAAATCTGCCTGTCTCATGAATAAAGTTTGTCTTGTTATTTGATTAAAGGAGACTCACTGGCTATGTGAAATACATGGTCATATGATTAACATTGACCTTTATTTACAGAGAGAAAACGGTTGGAAGCCAAGCAACGGGAAGACATCTGGGAAGGCAGAGGCCAATTTGCAGTTTGAACATCACTTACTGAAAGGATGAATCCATAAATTAGGAAATGTGCTCATATTCTTGAGACAAGAAGATCCTTCCAGAGCTGTGTACATGCAGATGATCATGTTAAAGAAATGTGAACAAGACAAAAGACGGGAGGGCATAGCAAGAACAAAGAGTCCTGTCCTCACCCTAAAGTCGAACTGTCCTCCTGTGGTAGATGCTAGAAGGAACCATCAAATGAGAAGAAAAATGGAGCACATGACTTCTGAGAGTCCTCTGGGTAGAAGAGGTCGTGTTAGTGTGGGTCACACTTCCAGGAAGTCTAAAGCAAGTACAAAGCAGAACAGGATCCAAGCCTTCAGTGGTAGGAGTCGCAGGCCCATGTGGCAGGGTATTCCTTAGTACTTGATGAAGTTGAGACCATCAGAGGGGGTGGTGGGGAGCAGTTGACAGAGACGGAAGAGCCTGGTGTACTCGGCAGATAGTCTGCATTGCTGGCTCTGGAACTCTAAAGCCAGTGAAGCGCAGCACATGTGGGTGTTTGGACTTCTGAGTTTGTACTAAGCTTGGTGCCTGGTACTGCTCCAGCTGCATGGCAGCCAGGGCTCTCTCCCTGCCTTCCTCGCAGGGAGCTGGTCCTAGGGAGCTGAGTGCCAGCTCCAATTTAAGCAGTAATATGTTGTGAGGAGAGATTAAAGACTATTTTGCTATATTAATCATTCTGGTGTTTATAAGTTTGCTTCCCACCACCACCACCCAAAACCCAACAACAGAAGAAGAAAACAGAAAATCCGTAGGTGAACTCCCTAATCTTCATGCCATTCATGGTCTAAACAGGTGCAGCTTTTATCAACCCCCCAGTGAATAGAGTACGCGCCCCATCTTTTGTGCCCCAGAGCGTGCTCCCAAGTGACCATTCTGGCATTTCTGTATGGCAGCCTCTCTTACGCACTGACCTCCTTATCTTTCCTCCAACCTTTTGCCTTTTCCATAGCTGTCAACTCTAACACCCTGCAGGAAGCATTGACACCCAGCATGTTTTTGGTACAGTCTTAGCCTGCGCCTGAGGCACTTGGCACGCAGCACCAAACCATCTAGTAGAGCAGTGAGCTGCCAGGCTGAAATAAACACCTCTAGACAGTGAGCAGTTCCCAAAAGGACATGAACAGGTCAGCGCCACCAGCTCAGGCCTTTTCTGTCTCGCATCTGCCTTCTTCATAGTTTGGAGGGGAGCTCTGGGCTGAAGAAATGGTAGTGCTAGTCTTTGAGGTGCTGAGGAGGCGGGAAGTGGTGTCACACTGTGCTCAGCCTCTTCTTCTTATGCCCATGACAATGATGGGTTATTAGCTTTGTGTAGAACATGGAAGAATGGGGCTCTTCAAATATCCCTCAAATGACACTGGTCTGAGTCTTGACCTATCCAAGACTAGTCCAGTCTTGGAGCAGTGTCACAATTCTTTAGCATCATCTGTCTCATTCCAGGTTTCCTTTTCCAGTGGCCCTACACAGTGAGTGCCACCATTCCCTATGTGAGGAAATACGTTGTTGTATTGGTCCTCTATTTACACTTAAGTCTTTGGCTTGTACCTGTAAGGCTTGTGCTGTCTTCATAGAACAGACCTATCTAATATCGGTACGTCCGTTTGAACAGAGGGTACATTGAAAGAAAATGCCAAATATTCTATTATTGGCTTATTATTATTAATAATTTATTTGTATAGGTGTTTTGTCTGCATGTCTGTGAATGCCAGAAGAGAGTGTCAGATCTCCTGGAATTACAGACAGTCATGAACCACCATGTGGATGCTGAGCACTGTGCCTGGGTCCTCTGGAAGAGCCAGGCTCTTAAGTGCTGAGCCATCACTCCGGCCCCAACATTGCTTTATACTTCTAAGGCACATACTTACCACGTGTTGGCGCCCTACCCCATGTTAAATAGCAGACCTACAGCCACACATGTGCTGGACATGGACCTCTGAGCTATACTCTCGGGCTGTGTTTGGACAAACGGAATGATCTTGTCACTTGTCTGTGAAAGTACTTCTTGTTCACTGTTTAGTGTCCTTTAAAGCATTGTTAATGATAATGTACAGCCCCATGTGTAATACCAAGGTTTTAAATAAGTCTCATCATTTCCAAAACGGTTTTTTTCTCATCAAGTGTTCTAGCAACCTATCTTCCATATGATGATCAGCTACTTTTAACTCTCAGGGTTATTCTTAGAGTCAGTCTCAGAGAATAAATTTTTTAAATCAACATTTGAAAGTTAGGCGGCATTACTGTTTTACTTCTAATTAAAATGTACTTATTGCTTCCATTTTTCCAGTAGTTGGGGTTGCTGTGTATTGGCCAGTGGTAAGAAGTCCCAGCCATGGCCTAAGACAGACTGCCTTGAGGATCAAATCCTTGGTCATGTCTAAGCTGAACTTTTCTCAGAGGAGTGAAGAGTGTGTGGCTGCCACTGTCTCGTGGACCAGACCTGTCTAAAATCAGGAGGGCTGTTTGAATGGTGTGGCAGCTGTGAAAGAAATGTTAGCTATTAGGGATGGCATCTCATGATCTCTGCTGTACATATATGTTTTGTGTACGGTGAACATCTAAATCTCAGGGTTATGTAAAATTTATAGGAGAAAGTTACAGTTCCTGTGGATTCTAGTTTTCCTTTCATACCATGAAGGCCTTTGTGACATTAGGAGGTTAGTCTCTGAGGGGGGCTTCCTAGCACTTCGGTTTCCCTGAGGCCACACAGTGCCAAGGTGAACATCTGAGGTTTTGGTTCTGTCTGGAATTTGGCGGTTGGTATTCTGTTAGCATTCCTCATCTAGTTATGTCATGCCAGCCGCCAGCCTTTCTCTTTCAGCTCAGAAGTTTAACAGCCCAGCCCTTGTATCGCTTTTTCCAGGAATTAGAACCGGCTGCACCTACCAGCCGTGTGATGTGGGCAGGAAGGCTGAGGCCCATGCTGCTGGTTACTATCCGCCCGGCCTGCTTTTCCTGGCCTCTTGGAAACTAGATCTAACAAGAAGCCAAGGGTTAGCTCCCTGCCCAAATCTAGTCATCATCTCCACTCCCACCCCAACCCCCAGCTAGCTGCACATTCTTTCTCAGACCATTAGCTTCATGTGTGAGTATAATGTCGTCACTGTTTGCTGGACCCAACAGGAAATCAGTCCTTCCCTTGTTTACCTAAACTAAATTGCTACACCAAAATAGGCTTTCTCGGCCAGAGGAAGGAGACGAGGAATGGAAGAAATGGAGAATGGCACTTTGTATTCACAGCCGGTACCCCTGAAACATGTCCCTGTTCACTATCAGGGTAGCTCGTGTGTTGTGGGGAGGAGCATCCTGTAAATCCGCTCTGTCTGCTACCATTCATTTGGTTTTGTAGCCTCTATTATAAAAGTTTACGGTCTTTGCCTTGTACCTTCTTACTCCTCCCCATCACCTCTCAACCTTTCTGACCCCAGTTTCAGTGTTGAGCCTGGGGTAGGGGGTGGTAATTGTAAAGCAGATTGGTGTCTGACTCGAGAAACAGCCTGGGATGGGCTGTCCCAAGGAATCAGTCTGTGCATCCTGGTCCAGCTCTGGAGGGAAGAGGGCAGAGTGGAGTGCACTGGAATCTACAGGAGCACAACTAGGCTAGTCTTTGTAGCAATCTGTAATGAGAAAACTTTATTGGCATTAGGAAGACCTAGAAGGATCATCTGTGTGCATGTCAGTAGAGAAAAGGTGCAGACATGCCCAAGAAGACCCTGAGGTCCTATATCACCTGAGCAAGAATGGAGCACAGCCACCTCACATGTGGTCGGTGGCCTTTCCCAGGCTCAGGTCTTGACTAAATTAAGTGTTCTTACTTCTGGTTTCCCCAGTCTTCTTTTCCTAACTCTATCAGACCTGTCTTTGTGTTCCTGCAGAGTGACTTGTTTGACACTTTCTTCCCAATTGCAAAAGTTTAAGGTGAAGTGGCCTTGGTTAAATCTGAAATTTAGGCTAACCCAACGATATGAGTGATCCTAAAAGAGACAGGACTGCCTGCCGGATGTGGAACATGCTGTTGTCTCCTTTGGCAGAGGCCCTGACAGAGACAGAGTTTATGTGACCTCAGCTGTCTTCTTGATCTCTTGCTGCTCTGCAGGAAAGGCAGTCTTGCCACTCCTGTGAAACTTGCCTCCCTCCCCAGCCCCAGTAATTAGGGGTGGTTGATCCATCAGGAAATGGAGTGAGGCCTGAGGGTTCAGGGGTATTAGAGACACCTGGTGTGTGACAGAATGAAGACGAGGCTTCAGAGATTGAGGAGTGAGTTCTAAGTGGGAATAAGGTGAGGGACTTCATTCACCAACTTCTCTGCCAGGTGTGACTTTGACACCGTTATTTTCCACAGAGTTCGTAACAGAGAACTGACTCCACTTCTTGTGTTCTTTGGTCTTCTGTCCTCGCTCCTCCAAGACATCTAAGTGGTCCTCAAAGCACCACTTAGATGAGCCCTTGGCCACAGTTCATCCCTAAGGAATATAGAGCTCCTGAAAGTGGGAACTGTGCATCAAGTTTTAAAAAAAAGATTGAGTCTCCTTAAGGAAGAGAAGGCTTAGCTGGCCAAAGCCTCAAGGCCGTGCTATATAGGCCATAGGCACTTGGAAGAGGCTTAGAGCCATCCTGAGAGTGCTGCCATCCGGGGTGGTGGTCTGGCCATCAAAAGGCTTCCTGAGCAAGTTCTCGGAGCTCTGATCACTGGCCCCTTGTCCTGTGCGTCGGGGCTCTGTGAAGGGCACGGCTCCTGTAAGCTGAGGTATCTGGTGTGTAGCAGAGCTGGGACTGTGCAGTACTGGCTTCAGATCAGGTTGTTCCTGAGTCGCTGTTCCTGCTCCAGGGAGAGCTCTGCATTGGGTCGGTAGGAATCTCCTGTGGGCAAAGGAGAACAGCTAAGTAGCCAAGCCCACTACCTCCCCTTTCCATCCGGCCAGTCATGGGCACAGACACAGTCAGTCTATCGAGTGGAAAGGGCTAGCTAGTGCTTTGTTCCCTCTCTAGGTTCATTCTGTGTCCTGGGAACTGGCCACCCTGATTGCTGTGTCCCCTGGTTTCTGCCTGGAAACTCAACAGCAACAGGAGGATGGGAGTGGGTGGAGAGGCCAGTCATCTCCTCTGCTGTGGGTCTGGAGTGACAGGGATTGCCTGTGACTCCGGCTCCAACCTGCTTCACCCTCCTCCATGGTGCTAGCTGTCGCCTGGCTCCCAGATGCCCCTTCCCCCTGCAAGCTTACAGGGGATAGCAGTTTCCCATTCCTTTATCACTGGGCTCAGTGTCACTTGTTTCCTAGGTCTCTAAAGTGCTTTTGTCACATAGCTTCAGGTGCATTGCAGAGAGCACTCACATTTGTGAAAGGATTCTGATGGGCTCTACCTTCTGGCATTGTTTTTCTCTTCTCCATCACTGCCCTGGTTCCTTGGCAGGCCAAATATCGAGGCTCTGTTGTCCCAATTCCTTTCACATTCTTGTTCCGGGTCAGCAGAGTTTACTTAGTTACCCAGATGTGAAGCTTAGATGCTCCTTCTCATTCTCCCCTATTTGTTGGCGAGTTACTTTGAAAACAAATGAGGCCAGGGATGTACCTCAGTGATAGAATGCCTGCCTAGCCCGTGGAAGACGTGCCTGGGTGAACTCAGTACCATGGAAGAAATTTGAAAACAAACTTTGTTCCTTGACTGAAATTTGTCAGTGGTTCCTAAAAGCCCATGGGATGTAGGCATTGGTGTCCCTGTTTCAGAGATGGAAAACCCAGGAATTGCTCCCTGTTGCTGAATCAGGACCCCAGCCCCAGGGCCTTGGAATCCCAAGGAATACTTTTCCATTACAACACAGCCTCCTGTAGCCCCTCCCTGGAGAGCACTTCAGTGATCTGGAAGCTCATAGTCTGTTTCTATAAAAGAAAACTACCCAGGCAGAGCAGCACGTGCCTGTCCTCAGTAATGCCTGGACCCAGGAAGCTGAGGCAGAGGATGCTCCAAGTTCAAGGCCAGCCTGAACTGCATACCAACACTTTCAAACAACAAATTTTTTTAATTTTAAAGAAAAAAAATCTGTAGCTGGAGGGATGGCTCAGCAGTTAAGTGTATACACTGCTCTTGAGGTCCTGATTTTGGCTCCCAGCACCACACTGCAGGGCTTACAGTGGCCTGTAACTCCAGTTCAAGGGAATCCAATGCCTCTAGGCTCCATGGACACTTTGCACTTGTGCATATACCTTTACACACACACACACACACACACACACACACACACACACAAAGTATTTTAAAAAAGAAGAAAAATCCCTCAGGTTGCAATTTCCTGTCTTAGGTTAGAGAGTGGCGGGCTGGGTTTAGAAGGCAGTCACTCTGTCTTCTCTAGCTCCCCCTCTTCCAGAACCCCACTCAAATGCCTCTTCCTGACATCTCATCCAGCCTCCAGGTTTTGCTTGCTCCCCATCTACTTTATACCCTGTGGGGGGCTCCCCATATTAGGGTTATGTTTGTATGCTTGTACCCCCTCTGCCGCACTGTGTTCCTGATTCTACTGTCTGAGCCTGATCAACACAGTTAGGATCTCCAAACACATTGACAGAAAGGCCGCTCAGTACATACACACCCTTAGCAAGTCTAGACACTGCTCAACTAGGATGGAGGATTCTGTACAAAAGGCAGCAGCTTCCTTCCTCTGCCCAGCTTATAGCTGGAGGGAACAGTAGAGACCAAGGGGAACTTTCCCTGAGACGGCGGCAGTTCAGGAAAACTGCAGGAAAGGGGCACGAATGACAGGAAAAGCATTTTTCTTTTTTGAGACAAGGTTTCTCTCCATACTCTGGCTATCCTAGAATTTACTGTGTAGACTAGGTTGGCCTTGAACTCAGTGATCTGCCTGCCTCAGCCTCCAAATCCTGGGATTAAAGGGATGTACTATTATACCCAGCCAGGAAAAGAAAATCTTGATGTGGCTTGAGAGGATACAAAAGATTTTGAGAGACTGGAAATGAACTTCACAGTCAGCCATTCATAATGGAGTGTAGTCGCTGGATGGAGAGGTTGACGGTCTGAACAATGTCATCCCGTCTGTAACCATCTGTACGTACCACAAGTCACACCCAGGTGCACCTGTGAAGTTTTCCAGCTCCCTCCTATGTCAGCTGTTGTCACCAAGGCTGAGTTACCTGTATGGCAGTTGTGCAGCCAGACTCGCTGCCCGTCATACTTGCAGCGGCAGCGCAACATGTTGTTGGAGAAATCGGACTCCGCCACATCGTTTGTGGGGTTCACAACCACCTGCAGGGGAGGGGACAGCAAGGTAGGTGATGTGCTTTCCGAGTCAGTTGACGTGGAGGGTTCTGTACAACTTGCCTACTATTTTACAAAGCTGCCTTTCTGTACCCTGATGATCCTTAGTCACCCTCAGGAAGTACGCATCAGCGTCCTTTTCCCAGATGAGGACTAGGAATTGCCCAGTGTCCGCTGAATAGAAACTCAAGCCCAGAGCTTTGGCATCCCCATGAGGGCTCATCCCCTACAACACAGCTCCTCAAAGAGATAGATCCGCTGGATCCCATGGGAAACCACCTTCCTCTGAACCTAGAGCATCTGTAACTGCTGGAAATTGACCTTACCTGGAAGATATAGTCTCCTGGACGAACATCTGTGATATCCACCCACTGGCAATCGATGTCATGCCGGTACGTGTCCCAGCAGCCTACAGCCACTCCCTGTTCCCCAAAGTTGGCACACGCATAACGCCGCTGCACTCCTGTAAGGGAGGGTCCATAATTACCACGGCGTCAAGAAGGCACGTGTGACCAGGCACTGCGTGGTCCTTTGTAGGTTTCAGCAGTTAGTCTTCAGACTGGCTTTACCAGCTCTGGAGTTCTGCCCAGTTCATGAGTTTGGGGGCTATGGTTCAGTTAAATGACTTGCCTGAGTATAGAATCATGCTAACTGAATTTGGCGTGGGCGAACTACATCTGTGACGAGGACAGTAACGCTTTGGGTGCTCTAGTAAAGCTCCCTGTTGGCCTAAGAAATGTGGATTTTGATTCTGTCCACCAGCCCTCAGTAGGCTGGTGGACACCTGGTTACATCACTACGGGATCGGACTGTGGGGTGCAAGTAGGAAATAACACATTCCCTGCCCTCCAAGAGCTGCTGAACGTGGTGCGTCTTATAAGGTGGCACAGAGTGCTGAGAATTGAGAGGAAATGAGAACTTTCCACCGAAGGTTTCAGAAGGCAGAAATTGAAGTTTCTGAATTGCCTTGAGTGCTACTACTAAGCTATACTCTTCAGAAGCCTGGGGCTGGTGAGCAGGGAAGAGAGGAGCTTGACCCCAAAGGTACTTGAGAGATCCGTTAAGAGTGCAGCAGGAGGCTACGTGAATAGGAACCCACAAACCTGTGGGGCAGTTTGTGTCTTCTAGACAGAAGCTGGCCTTATGCCCTTCAGCCACTTTGGAGCCATTGAGCGTGAGCAGGTCATAATGGGTGAAGACTTCAATGCTGTGGTAGTGCCTGAGGAAGAAGCAGAGCTGTCAGCCCCACAGCGACAGGAGTGGGTCATCTGGAGAGGTTAGCAGAGAAGGTTGAGGCCCCATCATTACCCAAGGAGGAAAGTCATAATCACAGGGCAGGGCCCTTCTTCCCAAACCCAAGATTAGCATGCTCACAGACTTCTTTGCTGACACTCCTGTCAGGCAGTAAGGCTCAGCTGTCCCCTTTACTCAGAATCTTAATTCAGGTACATATATATATTTATATATAAAGTACAAACTGCCCCTGGCAGCATTCAGAAGGTTGGGACCTTGGCTCTAGGATCCAAAGCAGAGGTGGGGGTTGGGAGGCGTTGGCCCAGAGATGGCCTCAGTGAAGAAGATGGGGAGAGAATTTACTCTTCTCTGTCAGCCCGGGACCAAATTGCTGCCATATTTTCCAATCCAGTGGTAATGGCAGCTCTGTGCATGTTACCAGAAAAGGTGCTTATTAACTCAGTCAAGGCCAAGTCCCCAAATCGCTGCCCATTCCTCTCAGCTTTTTCAGGACGCGGCTATGTCCTGAAAGAAAACAGTACAAATCCCTTCCACTCTACCTCTGTCACAGGCATTGCCTCTCCTCTTTCTGGTCTGGAGCTTCCTTATAAGAAAGGATGCTCACCGTCTCCTGTACCAGACTGTTCCCTGCCATTCTTTTGAGGCTTTGCCTTGTTATTACAGAAACCTGCCAACCTTGCAGAGCAAGAATCCTATTTTGGGTCTCCAGGTTTCGGGGGTCCCCATTTTACTTGGCTTCTGAAAACCAGGGCCACCTAAAGTCCAATATGGGAAATGTGTAATACCATGCTAGCAGAGACAACTGCTGGTAATCACATCTCTTTGGGATATTGCTGTGGGCAACTGGTCCCATATGCACCATCCACATGGTTACATCCAAGGAAGGTTGCAAGGGTGTTGGGGCAGGTAGATGCTCCAGGGATTCCCCTTGTCTCCTGGGGTAAGGCTAGCCAGGAGGCTAGAAAAGCAGACTTAACCGGGAATTTACCAAACTGTTTAGTCCCTGGACTCCATTTGTGTCCCTCACCCTCTAGAGCCAAGTGTGGGCAGGTACTAACCTGTGGCACTGGTGCCAAATCCAGCTGTGGCGTCCAGCCTTGGGACGGAAGTCGGCCCGGCCAAGGTTGTAGATCTGTGAGGAGAAGCGCAGCAAGCGCCGGTGTCCGTAGGGCCAGTCCATGTGGTCAGCGGACTTTGAGAGGCAGTTTTCCTCATGCGCACAATACAGCATGCTGAGCGGACGGTCCTCCAAGTAGGCTGTCTCTTGTACCAGCTGGGCATTCATCACAAGGTCTGGAGCAGCTGGGTGGTAGGGGGCACAGTGGGAGGTGCAATGAGAAGCAGCAGAGCCCGCTTTCCAGCATGAGCCCAGACTTACCCCCAGACTACCGAAGGAGCACCGGACAGGGGCAACTGAGTCAGAGGATGTGAGATCTCATGATAAGCAGAGCAGCCTCTCACTTCAACCTGCGAGGCAGCTCCACTGTCACGGTGGAAGTTGCTGGTTCGGAGCCAGCCTTCATCATTGCCTGTGTTTCTGACTATGCTATCATTTAGCTCTGTGACTGTTTAATGTTTCTGTGTCTCATGTTTGCCATCTACAAGGTGGGAATCATATTGGTAATATTAATAGGTAGTATCTATAATGTATGTAGCACATTGTCGGTCCTACAGTAAATAGGAAATGGATGTATGCTATTACTTCTTTTGTAAAATGTTTTTTTTTTAAAAAAAAATCATACCAAGTGCTTTCAAGTAGTTTAGTGGGTAAAAGCTTTTCTAAGGTTTTACTGATACCTAACTTGGTGGTTTCAGCCAAGTCCCTGTCTTTTCCTGGGCCTCAGTCTCTTGGTGGCTCTTGGGCTGGAGCAAGAGGACCAG